>MJUU01050356.1:7884-18185 GCA_002080025.1 Modiolus philippinarum
TGAGCGCCATATTAATTTTTCATAAGGAATCTAATGAAAAAAACTGCATCAAAATCGGACAAGAAATGAAAAAAATAGATTTTTGAGATTTCCCCCATTTGGGACCCATTTATCTCATTAACGGTACACGTGACATAAAATCCGTTGACATACTTCTGATTCCAAATTTCCTAAGGATCACACTGAAAGAAACCCCATCAAAATCCGATAAATAATAAATATTCTACAGCCCAATATATGAAAACACCTAATTTGGCCCTTTTTGGCCCTTTTTTAAAAAACGGGCGGGGCCACAATACCCAAAACCAATCCCAACCTTCCTTTTGTGATAAGCAACATTATGTTAAAATTTCATAAGGATTGATCAACTAGAACTGAAGTTATCGCACGGAAACGAAGAGTCTACAGACGCCGACGACGCCGACGCCGACGACGCCGACGCCGACGCCGCCAGTATCATACCAATATACGACCTCAAAAATTTTTTTGCGGTCGTATAAAAATGACTAAGTTAAACGATGTATATTTTTGACAAAAATTAACCAAAATAAAAATCCTTACCACATGCATATAGGTACAAAAGATCTGCAAAATAAAAACTTCCTAGCATTAAAACTGTAGGAGTTGCGCGGACAAACTATGTACCCTCTATCACAAAATCACCAGAAATGACTAATTCCAACAATGTATATTTTTGACAAATATGCACCAAAATCAAAATCCTTATCACATGCACATCTTCAATATAGGTAAAAATGTTCTGCAAAATAAAAACTTTCTAGCATAAAAACTGTAGGAGTTGCGCGGACAAACCATGACACCCTCGGATGGACGGACGGACGGGCAGGGGTAAAACAATATGCCCCCGACTTATCGTCGCAGGGGCATAAAAATTAAAAACAATACACTAATTTTTGTGGACAACGAAAATTAAAGGGACCTAATAGTGTTCTTGTATCATGTACCAAATGTCAAGCCCATGAATACAGGATTATGTCGCAGCTTCTTTTGTCAAGTTTTTTGAAGAAAAACTAATCCAGCTGATGACAATGACTTGCTGTCAGAACATTTAGTCAAAAAAAATAACCATGGTTATTGGCCAAACACGGATAAAGAGAGACATGAAACATAGAAAGCAGCCACAGCCTGCTAAGCTCACCTCGTTGCGCAGTATTGTCATATGTTGCACATGTCAGTAAACAGGAATGGACTATAATCATTCTTTTTTATAACAGATTCAGTCATGCATTAGTTGTAGTTAACAGACTGCATCCCAAGCATGCATTGTTGTTGTCATCCCAAATTGCATCATACATACCAATATGGTTGATGTGGGCCATGTCAGTAAGCGGGAATGGACTTGAATCCATTCTACATAACCAAGTCGCTCAAACGTAAAATGTAGGTCAGAGAAAGCATCCGAAGCATGCATTGTTGTTGTCATCCTAAATGCATCATACATACCAATATGGTTGATGTGGGGAATGTCAAAAACCAGGAATAAACTTTAACCATTCTACCTAACCAAGTTGCTCATGCGTAAAATGTAGATCAGAGACAGCATCCGAAGCATGCATTGTTGTTGTCTTCCCAAAACGCATCATACATTCAAATATGGTTGATGTGGGCCATGTCAGTAAGCAGGAATGGACTGTAACCATTCAACCTTACCAAGTCGCTCATGCGGAAAATGTAGGTCAGAGACAGCATCCGTAGCATGCATTCCAGTCGTCATATAGGGCATGTCGTTAAGCAGGAATGGATCTTAATCATTCTTCCTAACCGGACGCGGACGCCGACGCTACGTGTATCGCATAAGCCCCTCCCCTCTCTTTGTGAGGTGAGTTAAAAAACGATGACAAGACTGTTACACGAAGCCATGTGTCCCCACAGAAAAGTGGAAGTTCAATGTGTAACAAGGTACATGCAAATTTGGAGGTACTATTTTATACATCCCGTTTAGCGCACTGAGTTGAGAAATGTCTGCCAACTTTCAAACATCATTAAATTTGGGCCTGTGGTTGCAGAGGAGAAAAGTTTTCCACTTTTAGCCAATCAGAAATAAGAATTGCCTGTGGCAACCATATTTGTTGTCCAAATAGGATCAAATAACGAAACTTTGTTAATGACCTCCCATAGTTGCTTCCTGTATAGTTTGCTTTGATTAACCTAAGTGCACATGGTTTCAGAGGAGTTGTGTCCACAAAGTGTTCATATGTTGTGGTAGGCAGCATAGTCTATAATTTGTCATAACTCCAGTAAAAACTGCCAAATCAAAATGGAGGAAAGATATATATATATATATGGTGGATAACAATCCTACATAATTTTAGCAAAATTGCTTCAGTAGGTTCCGATGAGTTGCATTCACAATGTGTTCCCATGTTGTAGTATGCATTAAGTTGATAAAGTTCCATAACTCCTACAAAAGTTGTCGAATCAAGATGGCAGCAGTATATGATCAACTAAATATGGTGGCAAACAATCATATAAAATTTCAGCAAAATTGGTTCATTGATTTCTGAGATGCGTCCTCAAAGTGTTCTTATGTTATAACATGCATAGAGTCAATAAAGTCCCGTAACTCCTCTAAAATTTGTGGAATCAAAATGGCAGCATGATATGATCAACTACCTATTGTGGCATAGAAACATAAAGAATTTCAGCAAAATCTGCTCAGTGGTTTCCGTGGAGTTGCATCCACAAAGTGTTCCTATGTTGTAACATGCATTAAGTCAATAAAGTCACATAAGTCCTGTAAAATTTGTTGAATCAAAATGCTGACAGGATATGATTAATTACATATGGTGGCAAACAATCAAACAAAATTTCAGCAAAATCTGTTCAGTGGTTCCAAGGAGTTGTGTCCACAACAAAACACTCTCAAGACTCTGTATCACTCACCTGGAACCTGGCTCTTTTACAGTTCATGTCTAGTCCAAATTGGCCAAATAAATTCTGAGGAGAATATTTTCAAAAATTCAGGGACCCATGGTGATCTGGCATGTACCTGTTGACAGCCATATTGGATGGGATGGGAACCTGTTGAACACAATTTTTATCTAATTGGATTATTGTAACCATGTTCGACTCCAATTTGCCTAGTGGTTTTTGAGAAGAAGATCTTTGAAAATGTTCCATAGGGTCTCATGTTAAACAATGTTCCCCGCTGGCAGCCATCTTGGGTAACGGGCAAACCTGAAAAACACATTTTTTGCAGGGCACCATCAAAGGACCATCTTGCCAAGTTTAGTTCCAATTGACCAAGTAGTTTCAGAGGAGAAGATCTTTGAATGTGTTTTCCCACAGGGTCTAATGTTAAACAATGTTCCCCGCTGGCGGCCATATTGGATAACAGGCCAACCTAAACAAGACCAATTACATGTTTCATGTTTAACTTAGAAAGTGTTTTTTTTTTTTGCAATCTAACAGAATGTCATGTATAGGTTTACCAATTCAAACAAGTATTTATTTACCTTATTACCAAAATATCTTCAAATGCAAGTTATAATTGAGATTATATTAAGTTCAACCCTATTACTGTAATAGACAAAAAAGAAGAAAAAAACGAAATTAAATGTACAAAGTTGAACAAAACCTAAAATGAAAATAGTCCAAATCACTTCAGCAAAGGTGAAAACCATACCTGAGTTTCAAATTAACACATACTTGGAATCTTTATGAGAAAATATATGAAAGCAATGCAAAAATTCAAGAATAGCTGCCCATGGTCAATGCGTTCAAAACTTTGCAACGTCTCCGGACAAAAATTGAGTACCATGATGATCTAAAGTCGGTTTCACTTCCTTTATATAAAGGAAATCTCACGATTTCAGCTTTATTTTTACACCGATCTTTATCAAATTTGGTATGTGTATCAAGAATGATCATACATAACCGAAAAACGTTGAATTCGCCGTCTACGACATGCACAAAAGTCTGCAGTCATGTGCATTTTCACAATTTTTTTCAAACAGGTGAAAATTTCTAAGTGTTGGATTGTTCTATTTTAAAGGCGACCAAGTAACTTGATGACTTAGATGACCCGATTTGACCTACCGAATAATAGCAAGGTGTACTCGTTCGGGGTTAACAATTGTTATCCACGGACTTTTTGTTTGTAAACACCGAATAGAAATTAGCAGTACATTAACAATTTATTTCAAATATTTCTTTTGGTTTTAATGCATGTATATTTCAATTACATGTTTAAGTATTTTGTTGAATTATATCATTTACGGGCATGTTTTTTCTTAAATAAAAAGGGGTCCAAACACATGGTAAAAGCCAAAGTGAGGCTTGTTCATCATCTGACTTAAAGATATACCTACCTTTACCTATTTCAGAATGGTCCAGTCTAGTCGATAATTGTGCGCGGAAAATATCCTCCATTTAAAAGCATGGAGCATTTTTCAAAAGTCTTTTTTCTTTCAACGTGTATTGGAAATCATCAAATTTAATGAGGTTCCAGGAGTGTATAATATTTTTACACAACAATGCAAATTCCGGTGCCGAAATATGAAATATTAAAGTCAGCAGAAGAGAATTTCCATTATCTAAAGGAAGTGAAACATACTTTAATATGATAGAATAAAGTACAAGTTCAATAATAGATAAATTTGACATTTTTTACATCAAAACTGGCCTAAAGGGGAGGTTCACATCACCAATGTGTTCAAACAACAGTAAAAACTTCCAAAGGTATTTAGTCAGAGATGTTAATCTTTCAGATTACACAAACCAGGCACTGTAATGTTAAAATATGCTGAAAAATGACTAAGTTAAACAATGCATAAATTCGACATTTTTTTCAAATCTGCCCAAAAAGGAAGGTGCACATCTTCAATGTGTCAAGAACAACTGTGCAAAGTTTCAAAAGCACCAGGAATAAGGAGTCAGAGTTTCAGATTACACAAACTCAGTACTGTAATGTTAAAATTTAATGAAATTAATGAAAAATGACTAAGTTAAAATATGCTGAAAAATGACTAAGTTCAACAATGCATCAATACGACAATTTTTATCCAAATTTCACCAAAAGGGGAGGTGCATATCTTCAATGTGTTCAAAACAACTTTGCAAAGTTTCAAAAGCATCAGGTATAAGGTGTCTGAGTTTCAGATTACACAAACTCAGTACCGTAATGTTAAAATTTGATGAAACAAGAGGCTCTCAAGAGCCTGTATCGCCCACTTGGACCATATCTGACATAGATAAAAGGCATTTCCAATAGGAAAAACAAAACATAAATTTTAGCACAATACTTTTTTTTTCTAAAATTACAGTATTCTTGTTTGGTTTCCATGGCAACTGAAAGATCCACCATCCATTACAACCCATAACAGAATAACATTGAAAAAAAAAATTGGGCAGGGGTTCCCCTTATAATCAAGGTAATACATAATGCTGAAATTGAAACATTCAGATCACAATTCAAATAAAAATTCAAAAACTTGGGCAGAGGTTCCCCTTAAAATCAAAAGGGCCAATGTAAAAACTATGTTCCAGATGGTGGCCATCTTGGATGAGGTATGGACCTGCCCGATACATTTTTGTAGATGGGACCTCCTAAGGACCATTGTGGCTTAGTTTGGTTCTAATTGGACCAGTAGTTTCTGAGAAAAAGATCTTTGAATGTATATTATAGGGTCCAATGTTAAAACTATGTTCCCGCTGGCGGCCATCTTGGATGAGGTACAGACCATCTAAGGGCCATTGTGACTAAGTTTGGTCATAATTTGACTTGTAGTTTCTGAGAAGAAGATCTTTGAACGTCTTTTCCATAGGGTCCAATGTTAAAACTTTGTTCCCGCTGGCGGCCATCTTGGATGAGGTACGGACCTGATGGATACCTTTTTTGGGAAGGACCATCTAAGGACCATTGTGACTAAGTTTGCTTATAATTGGACTGGTAGTTTCTGAGAAGATCTTTGAATGTCTTTCCCATAGGGTCCAATGTTAAAACTATGTTCCCCGCTGGCGGCCATCTTGGATAAGTTACGGACTTGCCGGATACCTTTTTTGGAAGGGTCCTCTAAGGACCATTGTGTCTAAGTTTGGTTATTACTGGACTGGTAGTTTCTGAGAAGGAAATCTTTGAATGCTTTCCCATAGGGTCCGATGTTAAAACTATGTTCCCCGCTGGCGGACATCTTGGATTAGGTACGGACCTGTCGGATACCTTTTTTAGAAGAGACCATTTAAGGATCATTGTGTCTAAGTTCGGTTATAACTGGACTGGTAGTTTCAGAGAAAAAGATCTTTGAATCTCTTTCCCATAGGGTCAAATGTAAAAGCTATGTTCCCCGCTGGCAGCCATCTTGGATTAGATACAGATTTGCCGGATACCTTTTTTGGAAGGGACCATCTAAGGACCATTGTGTCTAAGTTTGGTTATAATTGGACTGGTAGTTTCTGAGAAGAAGATCTTTGAATGTAATTTCCATAGGGTCCAATGTTAAAACTATCTTTCCCGCTGGCGGCCATCTTGGATTAGGTACGGACTTGCCGGATACCTCTTTTGGAGGGACAATCTTAGGACCATTGTGAATAAGTTTGGTTATAATTGGACTAGTAGTTTCTGAGAAGTAGATCTTTCAATGTCTTTTCCATGGGGTCCAATGTTAAAACTATGTTCCCGCTGGCGGCCATCTTGGATTAGGTACGGACCTGTCGGATACCTCTTTGGAAAAGACCATCTAAGGACCATTGTGTCTAAGTTTGGTTATAATTGGACTGGTAGTTTCTGAGAAGAAGATCTTTGAATGTCTTTCCCCATAGGGTCCAATGTTAAAACTATGTTCCCCACTGGCGGTCATCTTGGATTAGGTACGGACATGCCGGATACCTTTTTTAGAAGGGACCATCTAAGGACCATTGTGACTAAATTTGCTAATAATTGGACTGGTAGTTTCTGAGAAGAAGATCCTTCAATGTAATTTCCATAGTGTCCAATGTTAAAACTATGTTCCCTGCTGGCGGACATCTTGGATTAGGTACGGACCTGTCGGATACCTTTTTTGGAAGGGATCATCTAAGGACCGTTGTGTCTAAGTTTGGTTATAATTGGATTGGTAGTTTCTGAGAAGAAGATCTTTGAATGTCTTTTCCATAGGGTTCAATGTTAAAACTATGTTCCCCGCTGGCGTCCATCTTGGATTAGGTACGGACATGCCGAATACAATTTTTAAAGGGGACCACCCAAGGACTATTGTGACCAAGTTTGGTCCCAATTGGCGCAGTGGTTTCAGAGGAGAAGATCTTCGAATGAAAATTTTACGACGGACGGACGGACGGACGGACGACGGACGCCAATTGATGGCAGAAGCTCACCCTGGCATAGCCAGGTGAGCTAAAAATTTGGCAGAGGTTCCCCTTATCATCAAGGTAATACATAATGCTGAAATTGAAACATTCAGACCACAATTCAAATAAAAATTCAAAAATTTGGGCGGAGGTTCCCCTTAAAATCAAAAGGGCCAATGTAAAAATTATCTTCCAGATGGTGGCCATCTTGGATGAGGTATGGACCTGCCAGATACATTTTTTTGGATGGGACCTCCTAAGGACCATTGTGGCTGTGTTTGGTTCTAATTGGACCAGTTGTTTCTGAGAAAAAGATCTTTGAATGTACATTATAGGGTCCAATGTTTCTGAGAAGATCTTTGAATGTAATTTCCATAGGGTCCAATGTTAAAACTATGTTCCCCGCTGGCGGCCATCTTGGATTAGGTACAGACTTGCCGGATACCTTTTTTGGAAGGGATCATCTAACGGCCATTGTGACTAAGTTTAGTTATAATTGGACTGGTAGTTTCTGAGAAGAAGATCTTTGAATGTCTTTCTCCTAGGGTCCAATGTTAAAACTATGTTCCCTGCTGGCGGCCATCTTGGATTAGGTACGGACCTGTCGGATACCTTTTTTGGAAGAGACCATCTAAGGACCATTGTGTCTAAGTTTGGTTATAATTGGATAGGTAGTTTCTGAGAAGAAGATCTTTGAATGTCTTTCCAATACGGCCCATTGTTAAAACTATGTTCCCCACTGGCAGCCATCTTGGATTAGGTACGGGCTTGCCGGATGCCTTTTTAGAAGGGACCATCTAAGGACCATTGTGACTAAATTTGCTTATAATTGGACTGGTAGTTTCTGAGAAGATCTTTGAATGTAATTTCAATAGGGTCCAATGTCAAAACTATGTTCCCAGCTGGCAGCCATCTTTGATTAGGTACGGACCTGTAGGATTCCTTTTTTGGAAGGGACCATCTAAGGACCATTGTGTCTAAGTTTGGTTATAATTGGACTGGTAGTTTCTGAGAAGATTTTTGAATGTCTTTTCCATAGGGTCAAATGTTAAAACTATGTTCCCCGCTGGCGGCCATTTTGGATTAGGTACGGACATGCTGGATACAATTTTTAAAGGGGACCACCCAAGGACTATTGTGACTAAGTTTGGTCCCAATTGGCCCAGCGGTCTCAGAGGAGAAGATCTTTGAATGAAAAGTTTACGACGGACGGACGGACGGACGGACGACGGACACCGGACGCCAAGTAATGGCAAAAGCTCACCCTGGCATAGCCAGGTGAGCTAAAATGACTAAGTTCAACAATGGATAAATTCCACAATTTTTTTCCAAATCTCACCAAAAGGGGAGGTGCATATCTTCAATGTGTTCAGAACAACTTTGCAAAGTTTTAAAAGCATCAGGTATAAGGTGTCAGAGTTCCAGATTACACAAACTCAGTACCGTAATGTTAAATTTGATGAAAAAATGACTAAATTCAACAATTGATAAAGTCCACAATTTGTTTTCCAAATCTCACCAAAAGGGGAGGTGCACATCTTCAATGTACCCACTAAGCGTCACGGACGGACGGGCGGACGGACAGACGGACGGACGGACGGACGGAGTCGAGCGGCTCCTAGACCTGCGGTCACCGCTGGTAACGCAGGTAAAACCGCCGTTTTTGCAGGGAACCACCAAGGGCTATTGTGGCCAAGTTTTGTTCAAATTGACCCAGTAGTTGCAGAGTAGAAGATTTTTGAATGTGTTTCCCATAGGGTCCGATGTTAAACTATATTCCCCGCTGGCGGCCATCTTGGATAACGGGCCAACCTGAAAAACACCTTTTTTGCAGGGGACCAATTAACGACTATTGTGGCCAAGTTTGGTTCCAAATTGCTTTGTAGCTTCAGAGAAAAAGATCTTTGAAAGTGTTCCCATAGGCTCCAATGTTAAACAATGTACCCCGCTGGCAGCCATATTGGATACTACACGAACCTGAAAAACTCCTTTTTTGCAGGGGACTACGCAAGGACTACTGTGGCCAAGTTTTGTTCCTATTTCCCCAGTAGTTTCAAAGGAAGAGATCTTCGAATGTGTTTTCCTATAGGCTCCAATGTTAAACTTTTTTCCACGGTGGCGGCCATCTTGGATAACAGGCCAACCTGAAAAACACCATTTTTGCAGGGGACCACCTAAAGACTACTGTGGCCAACTTTGGTTCTAAATTGCTTTGTAGTTTCAGGGAAGAAGATATTTGAAAGTGTTCAAATAGGCTCCAATGTTAAACAATGTTCCCCGCTGGCGGCCGTCTTGGATAACACACGAACCTGAAAAACACCATTTTGCAGGGGACCACCCAAGGACTATTGTGGCCAAGTTTTGTTCCAATTGGCTCAGCAGTTTCAGAGGAGGAGATCTCTGAATGTGTTTCCCATAGGGTCCAATGTTAAACTATGTTCCCTTCTGGCGGCCATCTCGGAAATAGTGCGGACCTAAAAAAAACAGAATTTTCATAAGGGACCACCCAAGGACTATTGTTGCCAAGTTTGGTTCCAAATGGCCCAGTAGTTTCAGAGGAGATGATCTTTGAATGAAAAGTTTACGACAGACGGACGACAGACGGAAATGGCAAAAGCTCACCCTGGCATAGCCAGGTGAACTAAACATGTGACAGACATACGCACACACGGATTGGGAAAGACCTTGCAATTCTTCTGCAAATAACTGTTTTCCTAGCTTTTTTCTGTCTTATTTCACAAGAAAAGTTTGCTTCAAAATATATTCAACAAGTGAAGACCCTAAAAGATGTCTCGCCCGTCCCTGCTGGCCTCTTAATTGATGTGAAATCTATGTGAACTAATCAGAAAAGTGAACATGCTCACTAGACCGTGAAATTGAGGTCAAGGACAAAAGTCACCTGCCAGACTGACATGTACTACCCAAGACCAACCTACATACCAAATATTATCAACCTACCACTTCTAGTTATTGAGAAATGGACTTAAGCAGAAAAA
>MJUU01050357.1:0-13374 GCA_002080025.1 Modiolus philippinarum
AGCCATGGCCCAGGTGAGCGATACAGGCTCTTGAGAGCCTCTTGTTCGATAACCTCAACCATGCTTTAACTATCTTTATCAAAAACAATGATGTTGCCAATTTCATTTTCTCCATTACCACCACTAATTAATGTTTCATATGACCACTCAACGTCAGCAACAACCTAGAAAAAAAATAAAATAAACAAGACCTGTATTAATAAAAGTATACAATTATGCAGGAAATATATAAGAACATAAAATATTTTCCGAAAGCAATGAAATAAAAGTGTTGCTTATATGATACAATTATTCCCTCCTCTCTAATGTCTACCATACCATGTAATAGGATATAAGTTTCACCATAAGATTTGTCCCAAAAGAAAAAATATTACATAAGATTAATATAAATTAAATTATATGTTATATTAAATTATATTTAATTATATGTTTATTCTTATTTGTAGAAAACATCAAAATTTTAGTTATTTTTCGAAAATGAAAATTTAACTTTTGTGTTATATTGACTCCTATAGATGATGTTGAATATTCGAAATGCGATATATATATATAGGCTGTCTTTAAATTCAGTCAACGTGGAAACTTGCCCATCTCCCCGGATTTGCGAATATTTACGCTAATGCAGGGCCTAAAAATTTAAATATAACGGTCTATGGTAGGAACCCAACGGGGTTAGAATTAGACATGAATATCGAAATTGCCTTCCCACCGAGGGATTTGGCTGATCTTCGAATGCACAGATATTACAGACAGATTACACTGCTCCCGCCATCTCTGTGTGAGTCCAAAGGGATGTAAAATAGAATGAACTATAAATTTATTTTGACGAGACTTAAGTATATTAATTAACCGAAATTTGAACATGGCAGTGGTGGTCCAGTGGTAGCGTACCAGACTTTTTAAACCCGTAGAACCTAGACAGAGGGGGTTCGAATCCCACTGGAATCATAAAAAAAATAATATTTAATATTAAAAGATTCAGACTCTGAATCTGAATTGATAAAAACAAATGAAAAATTCATCACTGACAGATGGTTCAAGCTGAAATGATTATTTTCACTGTAATTTTTTTTTCAATCAAGTACCCAAAATTGCAGTTAATTTATCTTCTGCATATGGCCATTTCAACAACAATATGTCTCATCAGTGCAGATTATATCAAAACAATTGGAAAACCGAATAAAAAACGAAAGATTTTCAAAAAATTGTAGCCCACATTCGGTATTTAGTTACTTGTCATTTAAATTGTCACATAATTTCGAAGGAATATGGTATTATTATTATGATTATTATTATAATTATTTTGAAGGGGGTATGAGTATTTATTGACAATTTGTCGTCATTTAATGTTTTTAGAAATTCGTTTTTGCTGCCTCCTCCAAACTATCCAGACAGTCTACATACAGGCGAAAGATAGATTGTGTCGCTTTGTACGGTTCGTATGGCATTTCCATGGCAGCTTTTTGAAATGCGCGAATTTCTTACTATTTATAATGATCCAATGTATTCAGGAGGAAGTATGGGGACTGTAGGCTTGTGACTTTTAACCGTCTGTACTGGATTCTTAATGTCATGATACGCAATGATGACATATGCTCCATAGGACTGTTTAAATAATTTTTCTAATTCACGCAGCGGTTACTATTGATATTGCGATTTTCGATGGGACTACCATAACGTGTCCGGTAACTTTATTAGTTACGCAAAAGTTTGGTCAGTGATTTTGAAACTGTGGTCTAAATGTACCGACTATTCTTAAATTTTTAATAACGTCCGGGTATTGAAATATAATAAAATATGATGGGCAAAGGGGTAGAGCCATGACTTCTAGCAAAACGCAACTGATTCCCGTTTGAATTTCTAAACAGATACGGGTATTTTGAGGATGTCTTTGGAAAGTATGTTATAGTAACAAGACAGTTCCCAGAAGGGGCAGAATTGATAGGACGAGAAATAAATGATCCCACTTTAAGGCTTTAGATAACGGTGATGCCCGGGTTCTCCACCAGCTGCGACACAAGATGTTTTGGGGGATTTAGGTCTTGTCTGATGTTATGTGTAGTTTGTGGAATTCCTGTTGACCCTCTGTGTCACGGGGAACTAGCTATAAAATATATTATAATGATGACAACAACAGGAATGTGTGACAACATAGGNAGATACTGGGTCCTATTTCTATATCCCGGGGTTCCCTCGGGGTCCTCTGTTAGGATGGCTCATACTCCAAGCTCAGAGGATGCTGCGGGCCTATTCTTCAGCCGGGACCGCGCACGGCGATATATTATAATGATGACAACAACAGGAATGTGTGACAACATAGGCTTTTAATAATATATTTGTAACAAGAGTTAACAATTCAGAGTATATAAATATTTAAGACAATTTGTAATTTTTAGCATAGTTTAGAATAAAACAATATGTCTATAGTTAAAACAATTTGTATTTCCCAAGAATAATAATTAAGAATAAATATTAATTTTTACTAATACGTTTGCATTTCTCACGAATAATAAAACGGTGTTATAATTACATATATATAATATTTCTTTTGTAAATATATACAGGGATCTTAAACTGATGTTTGCCACAATTTATTAAAACAACGCTCATGCAAGACAAAACAATCACTCGTACAATATTTTACTAATTCTACAAATAATCTATTAATTATTGAAGCAATGTTTTATACACTCAGTTTCGTGGAATACATTGTAGTTATTATTTTAAACAGTTTTTTTTAATTATACTGAGCTATTAATATTAATATTAATAATACGAAATTAATAACTTTCGGGGGAAATAATCATTACAAAATTAAACATTTAGAAATTAACATCTTTCGTAATGTAATTTTATTAGAAATTAACACATTTTGTGAAAACAAAGCTTCATCTTTATGAAATAAATATTAACATTTTCTTTAAATTTATCCAATTATTTGTTTTTGCCGATTTACGGCGAAAACAAATTTAAAACTGTAATAATAAATAGACTTAACATTGAATAAAACAGTATTTTTCTTTTCTTAAAACCTATTATTCTAACAAATAAATAAATAATAGTAAGAACTCGCCTATAAAATATATATAATGATGACAACAACAGCAATGTGTGACAAGATACGCTACGGCTCTCAAAATTATACCAGCCCGGATGGTCCGTTCGGAATAGTCTTTTTTGGTGCACACGACAAGCGGATACCAAATAAAAATACCAAAGTTGCATAAAAACAGTAAATTTCGTTATGCTGTACACGTGTTTCAAGGAGTAACCTCTCATCAGCAGCATTAAAATCTAATAACGTTGAAAGCCATTTTCCAAAAAGTAGTCAGAAAATAAGTACTCATTACCAAAAATACCGAAATAGGAAGCCAAATCCAGTACTAAGGACATCCACCGAGTGCCATATATGGAATGAAGCCGTAGTATTTTTATTTGGTTAGAATTTTAATAAAAAAACAGTAAATTTCTATAAAACGCAAGTCCGTAATCACTTGTGCAACAACTTCTTGGCAACACATGCATTTACGTGTTGATCATTATGTTAATACTTGTATTATTTCATACTATCCGTTAACCTCATTAACCCTGAGAAACAATTTGTTATTATAGCCGATAAATGATTCCGGTCTTTCATATACTGCATGTACCAAGAATTTGCCGATTTTTCCTTTGTCACACAAACAACATAATGTTTAACCTTAACCATTGTAAATATCTTTTTTCACAATTCCATGGATGAATTAACGTTTTCAGAAGATATTATCCATACACATTTTCAGAATCAGTTATACGATCTCTGGTCTATAAAGGTCATTTTCACTGCTGGGTTACAAAAGGAGGCTTACAAGTAATAAATTCGATTCATAGATCCATCTCGTACTTAAATTAATATATTTATGTTAGGAAGGATATGGAGTAGACCTCACTAAGGTAAAATTGAAAAGGCCTTAATTTTCTTCGATAAATACAGCTTTCAAAGTGGCCTGTTTTGTGGTTGCAGTGATGGTCAAAAATGTCTATGGCGGTTGACATGGCAACGGGTGTCAAGAATAACGAAGAAGGGCTATTTTTTTATTTAATGATCATAATCAACCTATAAAGTGAAATTTACCAAAAAGCGGTGGTAGGGCGTGCTGTACATAGAGAATTGGTCTTATTTTCATCTGTTCATAGAGAATTGGTCTTAACGGTTAATCGATATCCCAAGATAGAAAAGAGACGTTCATTTTTTAGGAATTTTTGTTACATTTTAAAATAATATATTTTTTAGCCATTCGACAGGTTGGGGGACCCCAATTGGGCTATCATATCCAAAGTGAAATTTTTAGCTTTATTTAACATGCCAACATACATCATTATTGTCTGTTAAAGACATGCGATCTGAATCAACCGTTCGGAATGGCTAAGAAGATTATTACGTCATAAAAAATCGCCTACCATTTATGAATGCAATATCCCACCCAATGTCTATGCTGTCGTCTGCTTTTAGCATTTTTATATTATTTCCTATTATATTCCAAGAATATCTCCATTTCTTTCTTTTCCTGCCCAATTTTGAAAGTGTCGTCTGCTATTGCCATTTCATTATTATTTCCCCCGTTTCTACCAAATCACATAGTTATATCCCCTTTCCAACCAATACTTAAAGAAATTTCCACTTTCCCACCCATTTTTTTTAATGCTGTCTGCATTTATTGTTTTGTAACCATGTGAATTGATTCAAGTAGACATGAAACTCTTGAAATAAGTAAGTGGTCCTGAAAAGGGCCCTTTGTATATTTGTCTAGATCTTCTTTAGTCCACAAGTTCAAAGTAAATTTCATCTGTTGTCAAATCTTGGAAATGGAATCAAGTTGTTTATTCTTCATTAGGGCCTGTTTTAATACAGTTCATACTTTCAAGTCTAAAATCACCATGCCATGCAATAATACGTTCGAGTTGACTCATATTTTCCAAAATTTCTGACAGCCAGTCTTGCAATTCCATGACACCTTTTCCATGAAAAAGCTGTTGACAACCACACATCATCTTCTTTGCAAAATACCCTCATGACTAAGTCAGGAAATCAACTATTAGATGAGAAACTGAATGAAAATAGAAAAGATATCTATCCAGAGTTGTATAATAACTGTTTTTAAAATAGGTTTCAATCATCCCCTTCGTCCAACATGGAAACTGACTTTAATTTGTGTAAAGAGATAGTATCCATATACCAAAGTACAGTTCGCAGTGTTTGGATTAAACCATGGTAAAGATTTTTATAATTAAACTCTGTGAAATTGGTTTCAATTGATTTATTTTCTCAACATAAATTTTTGGATTTCATTTTCTCACACATTGAGCTTGAATCTGAAAAAGATTTTTTTCAAATCTTTAAAAATATAAATATATATATATTAAAAACTGTAAAATATAATCTATCAAGAATTGAAACAAAGAAGTTCATCTCCAATACTGTTTATATTTTTTGGGGATGTGATTCACAAAAGGATGTTGCTATAATTTCTACTTTTAACATTGTTTTATGTAACTACATATTCTTATTTGGATTTAGCAAGTTTTTAATGTACTTGTCCTTTTTTCAAGTGACATCTCACAGAATGCAAATGAATTGAAAGAATAAAATGCTTTCAAATACAAAAAAGGTTAAATAGAATCCAGTATAATAAATTGCACAATTTACAGCCCTACAAATTTTGATACAGTTTATTCCACTGTTATACAATTATTAATCGTTTCAATTTAAGGATTATTGACATAATTAGATGTATAAATCAATCCAAATCAAATTTTAAAAAAATGCAAACTGCTGTAATATTCCCGTTTGCTAAAGACGATTAAAGTCAAATATCAAGAATAGAGACTAAGGCATATACATGTTTTTAGGAATGAAGAGTACCCCTCATTGACTGTGTGTGTGTTTTTTTTAATCTTAAATTATTAAACCGACATTGAAATTTTACTCATTAATTGGATTATTTACGATGAAATTTATTGTTTGCTCGTATTTGGATTACTACTTGCACATGTGTTAACATTTGAATGATCTAAGTCATAAAATGTATCTGAATTTTGAACGGTCTCGCAAATTGGCATGATTGTGCCTACTGCACTCTCCTTTAGGAGATTGTTACATGTTTGCGATTTTGACTGCGAATGTTGAAACTGGTTGTTTTAATTCTGCCATAGACTTTGCCAAGTCATTTGAAAACCGTCCAAATATATCCTCGATTTTCTGCAGTAGAACGCCAACCGAAGGAACAAGGGAAGCGATAAGTACAAGAATCGAAATCCAAAGACTTGGCAAAAACAAAACAGAGAAAAACACAGACGAAACAAGGAAACCCAGGCACTCATAGTGTGAACATGTTGAATTTGATAACGAATTTGTTGCATTTGGAGTTGTAATTGAAGTAGTATTCTCCACTTAGTTCCACTTGCAATTGAGTCCGAATTAGTTCCATTCGAATTTTCTATCTGCAAAGTATTGTTTCTCATGCTCTTCTGTTTATGAATACTGGAGGAAATCCTCTCCTTTGCTGGTCATGATGGTGGCATCCTGAAAAGATGTGCCTTAATAAACCCTAGTGCTAAAGTTAGGTTACTTTTATCTAATATATTGAGCTAAAACCAACTTGCAATTGTTCTCGAAAACGCATTCAACACATGTAGAATGCCTTAAACGTCAACTTCACATTATTTAGGACTCCAAGCTCAAAGTTATAGACTAGACTGCTTGAAATGATGATGAATACATGTAAGTCCCTAAGGAAGCAAACCATACTACAATGACCAATCACAATACACGCTAAACGCCTTAACTATAAAAGTACATCTACTACTAGAAGAAAGGATGAGAAAATAAACATGCTAGTTATTCCAAAACCAGATCGCCTTTTTTTATTTTTTCACAGTATTTCAAGAACTTCTTTTGTCATAATTAAAAATTGGAAAAATACCATCGATGATTGTCAAAGAATGGTTTTTGGGCACGCCAATACCATGTTTATTTTGCAAAATGAGCGTCAAGGACTTCTTGTGTTTTTTTTTGTGTGATTTTTTTCCCGTTTTTTAAAATACCCTCGGGGACTAACAGTCTACCAGCAGAGGCATCGGCCCAGTGGTAACAAATAAAAAAAAGTAAATTTAATTTCTGTATATGGCCATTTAATAAAGCAATGAAAATGTTCGTCTTAGTATCTATTTGTAGAAAAATCGGATCATCCGACCATTAAAATTTCACAATATCGGGAATAAAGATGTGGAAGTCGTGTAAGTTTTTTAGGTCGGGAAAAAATTTGAAAAATACACTGTCGTCAAACTTGTGCAGAAATCGCAACTGTTTTAATCAAGTTGATGAAGAAAAGATAACAGGAAACACTTACAATGGCCGAACATTACAATCACATGCCACAATCCACCAAGTTTTGCAAAACTCTGTATTCCGGTAATCTTTTTGTCATAGTCTAATTTTATTCCTCCTTTTTTCTTGTACATACTAATGTATGTAATGTAATACAGTATAACAGATTATTTATGTGTTATTGGTGCAACATGTATTTATTATTCATGTGATGCTGTACTTTTCTCCTCAGGTCTTTTATACTGGTGACTTTTTCCACCTTCTTCCAATAAAAGTTGACAATAAATTTGGAGGACACAAAACGGTAACCTGAATGGCATAAACAGTAAGTATTTTGTAATAACTATCAGAAATGTGAGAATTGTATAAAGTTATAATTTATGAATACCATATTAAAGAGTTAATACGAATGGTCAAGAAATAGAATGGTCCTTCGTTGGCATCTGGAGAAGCCATTTGTGGTTCTTGTGTGACATTCCCAGAAGTCACGTGTGGAGATTGAGTGGCATCTGCAGGAACCATGTGTGACCCTTGGATAGCATATAAAGTTGTTCCCTTGGTGGCATCTAATGAACCCATCTGGTCCTTGTGTGGCATTTGAAGAAGTCATGTGTGGTGCTTAAGTGCCATCTGCAGGAAACATATCTTGCTATTCGGTAGCATCTGCCCGGCACCTCAATAGGTTTTCAGGGGCTTTGGCTACAAAGCTGCCGGGCGCGTCCCCAGGTTGTGGATAGGGCAATGCCCTGTCTTTGCGGGGTAGTCAGGTCATAATACGGAAAGCCTGACCGCGAACCATTGTAGCCAAACTGTGTGGAGAAACGCCACGCTCCATGCAGTATAAAGACCCCTTCTATATTTCTCTAAAGAGAGCAGACGCACTGGGTGTCGTATAGAAGGCTAAATTTCCTGCCCCTACCCATTTTTCCCCTTTTCCAGTGGCAATCAAAAGTCGTTGCCCCGGTTGTCCCTTTACTTCCACCTTTATTTCTTTCTTCTTTTACTTACAATTTGTTTTGAATTGATTAACTTGTTCTCGTCCTGATATAGCTGAAATATTGCTCATTGGACGTTAAACTCTAACTAATCAATCAATCAATCGGTAGCATCTGAAGAAGACAAGTGTATTTTCATTTATGTTTTTATGAATTACAAACAAAGGATATAAATATGTACTTGACCAATGGTATATTTTTATACTTGATTACATTTCATGTAATGAATTGTTATTCTAAGCTACTAAATAATATTCATATTAATATTGTAATATTTATATCAATCGACCTGATTTTATAAGGAAGCTGAATTTCGATTTAAAAATAAATCCACTAAGCATGAGTATTATCTTGTGCACAAAGAAATATACAATATCATACCCTTATTTCAGATAATACAGCAAAATTATTACATAAACTGATAACATATTGTAGGAAAAATATTGATAAATATTGATATAAAATAAAATATGAAAGTATCGATTGTGCAGCTTTTTCTCTTCAATATTTTCTTCATTATTTTCGTAAAAGTGCAATATTGATTCAATTTTCCTTTTTTGTTCTGTATAATGGCTTTATGTCTTCCATTGTGTTTTTATTTTCCCTCCCACAGTTTTCACAATGAATTTACAGTTTTGATGGAATGATATCCTTACCACAAGATAGTGATTTCAACAAGCATGTAATTATGAGATTGGATCATGAGGCCATTACAGCAGATCTAAGAAAAGGTGGTTTGTTTTATTTTTAAAAGAAGATTGCACTAGAGAAAATGCTATTGTATTGCTGAAATTCTTTTTATTTAAAAATCATTTGACTATTTTGTTGTTATTTTGTGTCAAAGTCAAAGGGTTTAATCGCATTCTCAACTTCCTTGCTTAACACATATACAGAGTAAATGCAAGGTGTATAAGTGAGACAGCACCTAATACTGGTTTCTTAAAGGGGTTACTTTTACAACCGAAGGTGATCTTGCTGATGCTGCTTTCTGATTTGTGGATATCAACTCTGTATACCTTGAATCAATAAAAAAAAATGTTCATCTCTAATTTCTCTTTTGTAAAACATGCTCCTGTTAATATTATTTTACATCCTTTCACAGCAAATAGGGTTGATCTGTAATGGTAATATTGGAAAGCTGCATTGCCATTTTTTGTTGCTGTTTCCTTAAAATCAATGCATGACAAGTTTTCACAGGAACTGTTATGCTTTTCTCCTGATGTTTCCTCTAATATATGTACAAGAAATGTTTGTGCACTTAAGATTCCTTTTTGAGCATCAATAACAGTATGGTGGTGTCTTGTTGGTCCAACTTCATATTGTTTGTCTTGAAGCCTTGTGTGGGCTTTAAGCCATCTTACACTTACTTTTTTCTACATCTTTTACATGCCCTTATTGTGTTGCCTGCACACGTAGTGTGGGGCGACATATAGCGATTACTTTAGTCGTCTTGTGTCGTCGTTGTTGTCCGTCCCACGTTTTTGTACCACTTTTCTCAATAACTACACATCACACCCACTAGAAATTTTGTTTGTGACTTCATCATGAGGTTCTCCTAACAGAGGACCCCGAGGGAACACCGGGATATAGAAATAGGACCTAGTATCTCCGGCTTGCGGGGTGTGACCCCTCCTAAACGGAGGCTGACCCCGAGGGTCACGGGATATAGAAATATGACCCGTTCCGTGGTTGTGCGGGATTAATAAATACACAACCCATCTTTCGGATGGGATGTAAACTCAGGTGCAAGTGTTGGAAGAAATGCCACGCTTCCTGCACGTTAAAAAACCCTTGTAGCAAGCTCTTTTTGGGGTGGTCCGTATGTGATCGGCTACAAGGCTAAATTCCCCGCCCTTAACGATTTCACCCTACTATTCCAGTGGCAGTCAGAATTTCCCGTCCCATGGCCCTTTCCATACCCCAAAGTGATTATTTATTAACAAGCTTGTTCTCGTCTTGATATAGCTGAAATATTGCCGAGTAGACGTTAAACAATATTCAATCAAACACGTATTTAGTGGATGAAATATTATTTTTCGGTTATTCAAAAAGATTTCTTGATAAACGAACATGGTTGTTATGTTATGAAAAACGCTTAAATAAGCAAGAACATACTCTTTTTTAGAATTCGACAACATCAATAATAAAACTGAAAAAGTTATAACACGCTAATAAAAGAACATAATAACAATATTATGAAATACTCAAGGATAGGTAATGACGCGGTTTTTATAGAATATTCAGTCAATCAACCACTCAGCATCTCCAGTACATTAATCTCATCTTCAACATATTGAAGAAGTAGTATGACCCAATGTCGCTCTTGACACACCAGAACAACACATAGCTTTATTCTAAACAGTGATGACCGACCTCAATGTATTTCATGCACTTGTCCTTATACAATTCAACATGTCGTGGTTCCTTGCCTTTGGAAACTGTTGGAATTACCTCTTTGTTCACCCTGTGTTGGTTCTGAAACCTTCCGTGATCAGGTTGTCTGCCTTGAGTGGACACTGCCGCAACTGATGTGGTCACAGCTAACATGATCCGATCCTCCAACGTAGATAGATTGGTGACCTGGTTCACTAGCTGGTCCATTGTCTTCTTGGAAGTCATGGTCCTTGTCTTTCTGCGAGCCTGAAGTCCTCAAAGGTTTTGGGAAGTTGTGGCATAACAATCGCCGCTACGTAAGGTTTCAAACCCGTTGCCCACATCCCAACAATGATGTTTTCGGGAACACCGCTATCCATGGTTGTTTCCAATTCTGAATAAAAAAAAAATGTTTAAAGGTCTCTCCATTTCATGCCTCTCCTATCCATCCATGTTATAGTTCTAAACCGATATGTTGCCCAGTGTATAATTGAAGAACCACTTATCCAAACATCTGTAAAAATAACTATGTACAAGTTGAAACATAACATGTGCTTAACTACAATATGGTTAGTACGTCTTTCATTTATTGCATTAAGAATAATTTTTGTGAAATTCTTGATATATTTTTTGTAGGAACTTAATTTCCAACTGCCCACGTTTTTATGATTTCTACATCTATTCGAATTAGTAGCACTGAGTAGCAATTCTAAATGATGGTGATTTGTATTTGTTGGAGTCTAGCCCTACGAACTGAACTGCTTTCAGTAGTAAAGCACAAAATTGGTAGCGAGATAATGGTGCACCAGACTTGGGACAAAATAAGTATGGTGCCGATTTAGGTCGGCCATGGCCTGGAAAGGGCATTTTCCAGTATTAGATAGGATTAGTTTCAACCAGGGTAAATTCTTTCCTAATTGATCTGTTTTTGAGGCCTGTTATCTCTGGAACATGTTTAAGTCGAAAATAAAGGAAACTTAACTGAATCTTAGTTTTAGTGACCCTCAAGAGAAATTGCTCTTGATGTCCGTAATTCTGTGGTTTCTCGAAATGCCACTGGTCTACTTTACGACACGTGCAAAGGTATAAATGAGAAAGCAGGCATGATGGGCAACATAACAAATTTTACCAAATTGAATTATCCTACCTATTTAATATACAAATTTATCACGTAAATGTCACTTTAAAAGGAAATGCATTAATTATTTCTTTTCTTTATGTGGAATTAAACAAAATCTTAATGGCAAAAGACTTACATTTCTTCCATTGTTTTTATTAAAATTTTCTTTAAAACTTCATTTGAGTTTCTCTCAAACTCGGCTGGTATGTCCTGGTGTACAAAATTTCTGTTGAATCGTCTTGAGATTAGAGTTTTGTAAAATGTATTTCAGTGATGCCGCCAGAATTGAATTCGGTTCTGCGACACGCGTGAATCAGACCACAAGACAATCTTCTCCATCGTAGGAAAATCAAATAAAACCCTGTTTATGCCCCCGCGTTTTACCCTTGTCTGTCCGTCCATACGATCGAAAAACAACTATTGATGTCTTAAAAAAACTTTGCGACCAAATTCCAACTACTTCAAAGGAATCTAACTTACATTAAGAAGATGAACACACTCACATATTTTAGAATTGCAAAATGTCTGCGGTTGCCATGGAAACTGAAAAAAGGCGGGGAAATTCAAAGTGCCTCAAATTGGATGAAACTTTACAAGTAGGTTAAATAATTTTAGGTCTCAGATTTTTTAAAAATGCTGCCGTTGCAATGGGAACTGGAAAAAGGCGTCAAAATTAAAACTCTTTCTAACAATATTGCCCTTCACATTAATATAGTGTTTCACAGACTGACGAAGCATCTTTCTTACATTACCTTTATACAACTGTTTGTTTCTTGACCGTTTTCTACTACTCCTCTCATTTCGATTATTCACATCATCAACAACCATCCTCATCCTTGACAGTACCACTCTGCTTATCTAAACTTTCAGTCTGCCTCTGATCACGTCCAATCTCTACTAGAACACTTCCAACTGTACCACTCAAACTTGCTTCACCACTTTCTACCACCATCTGATCATGCCCTCCAGCTCTATCGATCCCCACTATCTCTTGATTCACACTTCACCACTTTCAGAAATTCTATGGCCGTCACCATGACATCATTGACAGATATGACGTGTCTGTGTCCCAAATGAAAACGGACATTTTCAGCTAGATTTCACGTCTTCACGGATTTGACTCAACCCTGGATTGACTCACTGATATTGTGACGGGTGCCGCTAGCGGAGCAGGACATGCTTACCCTTCCGGAGCACCTGATGTCACTCTCAGTTTTTATTGGAGTTCACACTATCAGTGGTTTTACTTTTTTTGTGTTGTCTTGTGTATCATACTGTAACATTTTAGTTTTGTCTTCGTCGGTGTTGTTCGTGCTACTGATTGGTCCTGGTTAATGTTTGAATACTCCAGAGGCTTACTACTGCTTTTTCAAATTTTTACCTTGATACTGTTTGAGGGTTAGAGAAGTAACAAGTACCATGGATTTTTATTGGTTTTGTCTAAGGGTTAGAAAATGGCAATTCCAATCAGCTACATATCAGAACTTTCAAAACAATATATACCCCACTGATCGTGTGAC
>MJUU01050357.1:16864-35366 GCA_002080025.1 Modiolus philippinarum
GCGGGAAAATTCAACATTGTCCGATTTCAATGAAATTTGATTTCCAAGTAGATATTGATGTTGCGACTTCAAAACTGGTGTTGAAAATTGTTCGTTGACTGCCATTTTCAAAATGGCTGCCAAAAAAGGCGGGAAAATTCAACATTCCCCGATTTCAATGACATTTGGTTTCCAAATCGGTTTTGATGTCATAATTTCAAAACTGATGTTAAAAATTGTTCGTTGACCGTCATTTTTAAAATGGCCGCCAAAACAGGCTGGATAATTCTACATTGTCTGATTTAAATGAAATTTGATTTCCAAGTAGATATAGATGTTGCGACTTCAAAACCGATGTTGAAAAATGTTTGTTGACTGCCAATAACAAAATGACATCTCAACTTCAAAACTGGTGTCGAAAGTGGTCCTTAGCAAGAACTTTTTTGTCAAAAAAGCCCAATAAAGAAATATAGTAAAACATGATCAGACTTAAAAAACAGCTAAAGATATAGGAGGTGTTTGAGCTACGAAAGTTTGAGAAACTGAAGATCAACTGTATAACTTACAATGTTACCTTGATTGTGGCAACTGAAACCCAGGTGAGCGATACAGGCTCCTGGGAGCCTCTGGTATTCTTAATTTTGTCTCTTAAGCTCCAAAATTTTTATGTAGATAAGTTAGATGTGCTGAAATTTGGTATCAAATTAAAGCTTATTTAATATACTTTACAATGAACACAAGTTTTGGCACATTACGCTATTTTTGTGATCTGGGGATGCAAAAAATATACCCCTTCCCCTGCCAAAAACAGCGAAAATGACGATTTTTTAGCTTTCAATTCCTTTCAGATAAATAAATCTCATTATTTGATCTAGTTTTCATGGCTAAGTTATCAGTTGTGATACAATGTTGAAAAATAAGACCATTAAAGTCCTTAAAATTTTGATTTCTGGTATAAATATTTTGAAAAATAGAAATTTTTGGAATTTTAGATACTTTCACAATTTCGTATTTCTTACTTCTGGATCGTATAAATTTGAATATATATCTAATATTTGCCAATGCAGTAATGATTAATGATATGTAAGCAACAAATTACATGAAAAATTTTTAGAGTCGGCCTTATTGTGGGATCAGAAATGCCAAAATTAGCACCCCTCCCCTTAAAATAAAGAGAAAATTTAAAATATTCGGGCTCTAAATGATAAAAAGATAATGTTTATGCATATTATTGTGTGTATTTCACTAAAGCTGACATGCAGAAGCCCATTTAAGTAGATTCAAACAGCTGACACGTAATTCTTACAATGACTGGGAATACCAACGAAACACAACCCACCAATCCAAACACCCCAAAAACGTATTATATAATAGACAACAGATATTCATAAACGGAATAACCTGATTTAGTACCGGCACTAAATGTCAGTCATTGGTTGGGTAAAACCGATTTATTTAAACAATCATTCCGGACACGGATCATTTTTAAGTATGAATATATTATTTGGAATATAAAAAAAACAATTCGGACCATAGATATAGTTATGTACATGTATATATAATTTTAACGTAAAACTATATAAATACGCTAATATAATACATTTTTACTTAAGTATTTCTACTTACATTTCAATAAATTTTTAGCTATTTTCCACATAGAAGTGAATTGAATTTTCTGACACTGTTTTATAGCAACGTTTGGGTATTTTTCCAAAGTTCTATTTCTTGTTCTCTTATTTTTTAGAGAGAGGATGGCATGGCGAGTGATGTCGTGACAAAACCAGATATATCTACGTTATCGGGTGGTGTAGATATTCAACCCACTAGAATGAGGATAAGAACCACGACTCCAGATACAGTGACGACCACTTCGGCTAATATTGGTAACTATGACATTTTAAACATCGTCAATATTATAAAGACGAAGACTGTGGTCTCCAGCAAAGTATTTTTTGTTATCAATGAATACCTAGATATTACATTTGTTTTATAACTTTATTTTTAGCTCATGTTTATTTTCTTGATTTGTGTATTCTGTTATAGTAATTTTTTACATCTTTTTCAGTTGCTTTGAGTGGAGCAGTGACAAAAACCAGAAATATCCACATTATCAGAGGGTGTAGAGAATGGACTCACTACAAGGAGGACAAAAAGAAGTACCGCCACTCCAGATACATTGACGAACACTTCTGTTATTGGTACATTTTAAAAAAAATCTTCATTTGTTTTATGAACTTTATTTTTATTTTCCATGTTTATTTTCATGATTGTGTATGCAGTTATAATTTTTTACATCTTCTCTGATATTTTGTGGGGAGCAGTGACAAAACCAGAGATGTCCACGTCACCAAATGGCGCAAAGAACCGACCCACTACAAAGAGGATAAGAAGAACCAGTACCACTTCAGATATATTGACGAACACTTTGTTATTGGTAACTATAATATTTTTAAAATCTTCAATATTATACAAACCAAGACTGTGTTCTCGAGCAAAGTACTGTGTGTTTTTAATGAATACCTAGATTTGTTTTTTGTATATTTTTTTTATTTACATTTATTTTCATCTTTGTGTATGCTGTTATAATATTTTTTAACATTTTTTCAGACAGTGACAAAACTGTTATTAAGTCTAGATAGTCATGATAGTTTGGGTTGTTTACATTGTTAAAATGTGTTAAGGTCAAATGCTTGCGACATTTTGTTTCAGTGTGAACGGATTGTTCTGACCTTTAACAAGTCAGAAAACACTTTTTTTTCTTGTCTGGCCAACAAGAGTGTTGAAAAAAGGTCCGAATAGGCGCATTTCGAGCGTTGGTACCCGAACATGGAAAAATTTCTTCAACAAACCTTTTTTTAGTTGCATGTCGACAATAAACCCCAATGGACACATTTTCAACAATTTCATCATTTTTGAAACCATAAAAACTTTCTGAATGTTTGGAGAAAAATATGTAGCAGAATACTGTTTTTCTAAGATTCAGTGTTCTTGTTTGGTTTCCATGGCAACTGAAAGCTCCTATATTCATTAAAACCTATTTCAGACCACCATTCAAAAAAAATGGGCAGGGGTTCCCCTTATAATCCAGGTAATGTGTATTGCCGAAATCAAAACATTCCGAGTCCCCCTTTCATAAAAAAAAATGGCTAGGGTTCTCCTTATAATCTAATTTACATTATGACGGAAAATATGTAGCAGAACATTTTTTTTATCAGAGATTTGGTCCATGGCAACTGATAGCTTCATTATCCATTACAACCCATTTCCGACCACCTTTCAAAACAATTTGAGCAGGGGTTCCCCTTATAATCCAGGTAATATGTATTGCCGAAATCAAAACATTCCGAGACCCCCTTTCATAAAAAAAATGGCAGGGGTTCTCCTTATAATCTAATTTACATTATGACGGGAAATATGTAGCAGATAATTTTTTTTTATCCATGGCAACTGATAGCTTCATTATCCATTACAACCCATTTCCGACCACCTTTAAAAAAAAATTGAGCAGGGGTTCCCCTTATGTATTGCTGAAATCAATAACTTACAAAAAACAGAATGCACAAATGTATTTTCTACATTGTATGCTCTATATACATTTCAGTTATGGTGTACTTGTTCTTGAGAGAATCTCTCATATGGATATGCTATCATACTTTCATATTTTGGCCTTTTTATTTTTTGTAATCTGAAATTGTAATTCTGACCACCTGTTTATTGTGCCCACATCTCAATTTTATTTTGCCAAGTTTTCTTACAATTGGCTCGATGAGTGCCCTGTGGTTGTTTAAATGTTGTGATCGTCTTCTGTCGTCTTTTTGTCGGGCAGTGGATGACAGCGATTGTAAGAACACTTCGCCAGTTTACTTTAAGTTTGTTGACGATCCCGCATCCATGGATCATTAGGATAAAAAAGCATGGATGTAGCGTTGCTCGACAATTAGCAATGAATTCCGCTCAAACCGGTGCTAGGGGCCGTCTAGCACCGGTGTTGTTGTTCTTCAAGATGAAGAACAACAATAAAAGCGTTGTTCCATTGCTTATTTACCATGTATTTGTAGAGACTTTGTCTCATTTGCATTTACTCCATATCTTCTTAAAGATTTTATTTTTACTGGACATTGAAAAAGACTTTTAGTAATATTGAATGCTTCATCACATTTAATTAATTACCTCCCTTAGTTTTATTACCCCCCTTTTTTAATTGTGACTTTTCATTATATCTTATTTTTAAGCGCCGCTCATTCGCTATTCTAGAGCCTGTGTTCGATACTGTGAGTTCCTCGATAGAGCTCGGTTGCTCACAAATAGGCTACATCAACATGGGTACGTTACCCAAAACTTGAGGTCATCTCTCCAGAAGTTTGACGGTCGACATCACCGCTATGGGATTTCTGTTTCCCAGATGGTAACAGATCTTTGCCTTTACAGCTTAATTGTTGTTTCCTCTCACGTAATTTACTTTATTTCTTGATTTGACATGTTCAAGACGATGGGTGTCTTATAAGAAGCAGGGATGCTAACTCTACAAGTCCACCTGATCTCACCTATGGTTTTTATAGGATCCGTGTTGTTCATCTCTTCATTTTTCTTTTATGTGCCGTACTCATGTTGTGTCTCTATTTCTTTGTTTTTTGCGATGTTACCATTGTCCTTGGATAGTTCGTTTTGGATTGATGATTCGGTTCTCACTTACTTCTGTTCCAATCCTCCAGGTAAGATCGACCAAATAAATATATTCAGTACACTAGTTTTCATTATACATACAGGGAAAAATTAATCACTTTGGCGAAAATAGACAGCCTATCTACTGCACTGTACTTCCCAGTTTTTTTCACTGGTATTCCACTTAAGCAGACATAGCTTTTTTGATGCTGTTGAACAGCTGCCAGAATTCTCATCGTCTAACTTATTAAGCAAAACGCTACAAAGGCGTAGTCTGTAATGATCTCGCCTTTCCTTTAGAATTTCATTTATTTTTCCTTTATGAAGGTGTCCTCCGAATATTTTATACATTGTAACATAGTTCTTAAGTCTTCACTCTGTTCTTAAGCCTTCACTTCAACTACTGCACATTTAACATTTAAATGACAATCCAATTTGATGTATACAATATTCAAAGCATTATCGGCATACACAGACCAATAACGATTTTTACCTGTTTTTTCAATAGATATACACATTTTAATTGCCACACCCAAAATCGACAAAGGGTATAATGATGTGGAGGCCAAATATAACTATAAACAGTCAATGTGACGTGATCTCGAGTGGAAATGACTTAAACACATTATCTGAAAGGAGTCAGAGACTTAACGCTTCTTAACTATGTACACACTCACTATATATTATAAATAACTATATCCTCTGGCAAAAGGTGAATGACCTATCAATCTCTTCCGTGAATACTGCAGCACATGCGCGGTACCACATCCGGTTCCATGGTCTCCTAATACTGGATCAAGGAAGGTCCAACGGATTTAAAAGTAATTATACAACAACCACGTGGTCTTGAAAAGGAGGAACGCTTGTTCCGAATAGGGACTAAGTATAGAACACCCCTTGGCCAAATATACAAAGGCACAGCTATAGATTAAAATTACGATGTGTGAAAATACCAGCACTCTTGCCCTAGGTGACGTCGAAAAATCTTTACAATGTCCTATAATCTCACTGTCAAGACTCCTCTTAGTTAGGTCATCCTCTTAATCTGTAGTTATAGCATTTCTGACAGAAAGTTGCGTCGTATCAATGTCTCTGTTCCTTGCAACTGGATTACTCCGACATTTCACCCAAATATTCTTTCTAAATACAACACAGGTTAAGATCAAAACAAATTATGTAGAGGGAGCAAATGTTCCAATTCCAGTCACATAATTCTTCAAAGAGTTCGTTTTAATGGATTAATGTAAGCATAAGGTTCTGAAAAAAGATGTGAAAATTAAGTATTTCGTACATTTGACCTGTACTCCCAGAATTACAACATGTTTGCGCATTTTGCAGGAAAAGTAAAAACCTTAAACGATTACAAGGATGTAAAACCTGTAAACATGTATCTGTTCAACTCTCATAATCATTTAATAGTTGGTATCAAGTCTGTATACTCAGCATACCTATATTTACTAGAATCTGATTGTTGTCTATTGTATACGTGATTGTGGAAGGTCTCATTGTGACCTCAAGATGAAGAACAATAATTAAAGCAACCATTGAGTATTTTATCAATTACAAGGAGTTTACTGTCAAATTGTCATGACATGAATTTTGATTCAATCATATTTTGTTTATTCTTATTTGTATAATACTTCATATATTTTCTTATTATTCAACAATGAAAATTTAACTTGCGTGTAATATTGACTCCTATAGGTGATGTTGAATATTCGAAATGCGTACTCTCTCCTGTATAGGTGTCTGATATACGAAAATATATATCTTGAATTGTGAATTTAGATAAAATATTGCATTATTCCTTTCATTTTAATACCCCCTCCCTTGATGCGCATTTGCAGAATCAAAATTTACAGCAACTTCGGTATTAAGTTATTTGATATTACATCAGGTACTCAGTATGCATTCTATTGCTCACTGGCGTTTCTTTTGTTTAACATTTGTTATCAAGTAAATATAACGAGACGTAAGTTTAACGGTACATGCCACATGGAATCTGTTGACATACTNCTTTTTTGGGGTGGTCCGTAGGTGATCGGCTACAAGGCTAAATTCCCCGCCCTTGACGATTTCACCCTACTTTTCCAGTGGCAGTCAGAATTTCCCGTCCCATGGCCATTTCCATACCCCAAAGTGATTATTTATCAACAAACTTGTTCTCGTCTTGATATAGCTGAAATATTGCTGAGTAGACGTTAAACAATATTCAATCAATCAATCAGTATGGATTCTATTGCTCACTGGCGTTTCTTTTGTTTAACATTTGTTATCAAGTAAATATAACGAGACGTAAGTTGAACGGTACATGCCACATGGAATCTGTTGACATACTACAGATTGCAAATTTTCTCAGGATCAAACTGAAAGAACCCCATCAAAATGCAATAAATAATAAGAAGCCCAAAGCTAAATATGTAAAAACATCCAATTTTGACCATTTTGGTCCCTGTTTGGAAAAAAGGGAAAGGGCAAAAATATCCAATACCTGTCCCAGCTTACCTTTTATGCTAAGGAATATTGTGTGAAAATTTCATTGATCAACCATTTTACAACCCCAGTTTGTGTTGCAGTCGTATAAAATATATAAAAATCAGCAAACTATCCCTCCTAGATATGGATAAGAATCTAAAACTGTTCAAATTTTAGACATGCATGAAGATAATTATGCAGCATAACTTTACTTTCAAACTGACCAATTATTTCTTATCTGAATTCAGCAAAATCCATTAATACATCAAAGTTTCATTTAATTAATCTTTTCCTAAATGGTTACTTGTTCTCCATAATTTACACAAAATTATGTTTCAATTTCTAAGCTCATAAAATGTTTTTTTTAAATGAAAATGATGGAGTCTGATAATCTTCATTCCAAAATTGGACAAGCCTCTCGCATCTAAACTTGGTGCATTTCGAGCATTTACATGATGGCTGACAATATACTACATACCAATTCTGAAACCTTTCAGGTTGAGTATAACATTTTTTTTCCATTTTTTAAAAATTTGTATGGAATTTTTCTGTTAACCAGAATTCAATAGGTCTACATTCTTTAAATCTGTTTTTTACAATATTGAGATAACTGTGCATCATTAGAGTATGTACTGCCTTTAATGAAACTTATTCCAATAGGTATTAAATGTAACATATGGTCCAATGAAGCTTCTTCATATAAAATAAATAATGAAATATTAAAAAAATATATAAACATAATCCAAACTACTACATGCATTATTCTCAATACAATCTAGCATACATTGAAATGAATGTGAGCTAAAGCTATTCATATGTAAAATATGTTCACCTTTCCTTAATAACATTTTTATGAAGTCTGATTTTGAAAACACCTGATCATTTATCTTGCTAGGGGCCCACACAACTATTTCGAAGTTGTCAGCAAAGATAAATGTATGTGATGATGCCATTTGGGATTTACCTTTAAATAACTTAAAATTAAAGCTCTCTAACCTTTCCCCAAATGGCAAAAGTGTTAAAAACAATTATATTTCAAAAAGAAAAAGGTAAAATGCAGCAAGTAAAACAAAGTAAAATCTTATAGGATAAGCCTGTTATGTTCATGTAAAGAACGATTTTTAGCTATGTCTTTATACAAATCATTTAGGCAGTTTTCAACCTAATTTACTTTCTCATTAGCAAGTTAAAAACATGATCAAAAATAATGATTCATTCTCCATCCGATCCAATGTACATGTAACTGGCACAGCTGGAAACTCAGTCTACATTTTGCAGATTCTCAAATCATCATACTCAATACATCGGCAAACGAAAACCGAAGCAAGAAAAGGAAAGGGGAAATTCTAAAATCATAAATCCAACATCACGGCAACTCACAGCAATAAGAATTGAGACAGTATGACAAAGACAAAACAAATAAACAAAAATGAACAAGAACGCCACAAAACTAAAGCACTAGCAGTTTTTAAATGGTTTCATTCTTGTGATTCTATCATTTTTTTAAGAACGCAGCATGATACGACTGCAGCAGTTTGAACAAGTGTAATTTAAAATGAATGTGGATACAGTTAAGAGCTTGACACTATTATTATATGGAACTATAAGGGAGCTTGACACAGTAACTGGCTGGGCACAAACTAGGTAAAAATAAAGATAAGCCCTTCTGTTCCCCTTTTAACAGTAAGAGCTACACAAAATCTGTTAACTCAAATCTAAAAGCTAACAAAAGAGGTATAAAAAAACAAAGGTATATAAAAAAAAACAATCAAATCTGATGAGAAGTAATTTTTTGAAAAATTGTAATTCTGGTCCTGTTGGCCCTTATTGCTTTAAAGGAATTACAGATACACCAAAATCAGTGACAAATTACTTTAAACTTACGATATGGGGTATCAAAAAATGAAGAATTTACATATTTTCGTGAATTGTAATTGTGGTTCCCTTTACCCCCATATAGCTCGGAAATGGTAAGAGCTATACCGAATTTGTTGACAAACTACCACGAACTTACAACAAGAGAATCCCAAACAATAAAAACTCATCTAAATTTGATGAAAATAAAAATGCTAAGTAAGCTTCACATGTGAAATTTTGACTCCGTTAGGCTCCTCGTAGCTAAGAAAATAAGCTATCAAAAAATTGACAATTAAGCGTTATTTTAATTTTCACAAGGAATCCATTGCAAAATAACTTCATACGAATTGAACTAAACATCTTTTTTAAAATTTTTCCCGTTTTCCACCAACATTATATGAGACATGGAATCTGTTGACATATACTACAGATTGCAAATTGTTCCATCCCCATTAGCCATCTGGCCAGAGACATCGCGATTTCAACTCGGAACAGGTTAAAGTCCGGGTTATCTGTCCATTCTCTGCCAAACTGGAGGCGGAACATCGCCGACAAGTGCTCGGCTAGCACATGCTCCCTCAAGGCTGTTGTTACCACAGGGCAACCAGGAAAGGGACACCTCCCGTCACTGTTTGTCTGCTCCATGGTCCTCTCAAGGAAGCCACTGCGAGGCCCGCGGTAGACCTCCTCTTGTCTATCTTCCCACCTTGGCGGCACCACAAACTTGTTGGCCCCGCTCTGCGGCGGCTCCCACTGTTCTCAAGCAGTACGTTGGGGGTATATTCAACCACTTCATGGATTTTGGTGACCACCAGTCAGTGCTCCAAGTACCTTGAATCTGATGAGTATTTTTTTTTTCAACCATGCTTGATTTAACGTTTACGGAGTTTGGACATAAAAGGATAACCATACAAATATTCATAGTAAGTTAACATATTCGTTAAAGTTTTGAGAAAAACTGTATATGAAAATTTGGAAAAATCAAACATTGAAAACAAATACTAGTAATCTACTTTTTTAACTTTTAGTAAAACAAATCAGTTTGTTCTCTCCATTTTTGAAAAATTGAATTCCTACACTTTCACGATATGTTGAAAAAGAAAAACGAAACAAAGTGTAGGAACATCATTGACACCAACAACAAACCTTTTTAAAAAAAAACACAGTAACTAACTGTTAAAAAACAGCAAAATCTAGAAAAAAAACTATAAGCTAAGCTAACTTATATATACCCCTTCCCCATTTGATTTCAAAAGTTTGAATTCATTCAGATAAAAAAGTCACAGTAACTAAACTTTAAAAACAAGAACAAACTGAGCAAAGCTCACTAATGTATACCCCCAACCCCCCAACCCGCTTTTTACTATATTTTGAAATAGATTGTGAACATATACATAACGTCACAATGACTTTATTAAAATTCATGAAAATTTATTCAGTGGTTCAGGAGGAGTAGCGGATAAGAGATGCGTACTCACTTTTAATGCATTGGTTAAGTCTATGTTTTGCTTAGGGAAACCTTAAAAATTAACCAAATCAAATTTTGAAAAAGGAGGTGGACATTTTCATTATGTCACACAGACTATGCTCAAGTATCGTGAAAAATCTATTCAGGAGGAGTAGCAGATAAGAGATAAGTATCATATAATGTAAAGGACGAACGACGGAAGGACACATGGACGAGCCTATCACTATATCCCCCCCCCCACACACACACAAATTTCAAGCGGGGATATAAAAATGGAACAAATCCTACATACTTGAATTGTTAAAAAAAAACGTCTTTTATACATTATCATTTAATACGTCAATTAATGACTTTAATTTTTTAATGTTTACTTTCAAACTATTGAGTTTTTCCAACAGTTCCTTCTCTTCTTCCAATTTTGAAATCCTTTCAATGGTTTCGATTTTCAACGTCAGTGCGGTTGAAATTTCACGTATTGTGGTAGATGCCTTTCTCCTAGGGGAAGTTGCCTTCTGGTTAACTGGCTTCTCCATTCTTTGCTATAATTTTTTTCTGAAAAAATAACGTTTCGAGATATATGAAAATCGTTATTGAAAGCGTTGTTCCATTGATATGACCGCCGTGCGCGGTCCCGGCTGAAGAATAGGCCCGCAGCATCCTCTGAGCTTGGAGTATGAGCCATCCTAACAGAGGACCCCGAGGGAACCCCGGGATAAAGAAATAGGACCTAGTATCTCCGGCTTGCGGGGTGTGACCCCTCCTCAACGGGGGCTGACCCCGAGGGTCACTGGATATAAAAATAGGACCCATTCCGTGGTTGTGCGGGATTAATAAATACACAACCCATCTTTCGTGTTGGAAGAAATGCCACGCTTCCTGCACGTTAAAGAACCCTTGTAGAAAAGCTTTTTTTGAGTGGTCCGTAGGTGATCGGCTACAAGGCTAAATTCTCCGCCCTTTTCGATTTCACCCTTCTTTTCCAGTGGCAGTCAGTATTTCCCGTCCCATGGCCCTTTTCATACCCCGGTGATTATTTATTAACAAACTTGTTCTCGTCTTGATATAGCTGAAATATTGCTGAGTAGACGTTAAACAATATTCAATCAATAAATCAATCAATTTAATCATGATAATCAGATTAATATGTTTTATGGTGTCTTGACGTTACCACTTTGAGGACCAGCAATGATTAATTACATGACAAATTCCAGACAGCCTTTAGACGTCAAGAATACATTTTCCCTTTTATTACTATTTTGATTTGATCTGTACTAAAGAGACATAACTTGTCATTTCCAGTAAATTGTACAAGCTAACCGTATATTCTTAATGAAAATTAAAATCCATTAAATAAATAAAAAACATTCCCCGTTTCCCTTCTTTTTTCTATTAAAACAAAAGTGAATATTACCGTTTATTATCGTCCAGCGTCACCACTGTAGATACCCCAAAGTGATTATTTATTAACAAACTTGTTCTCGTCTTGATATAGCTGAAATATTGCTGAGTAGACGTTAAATAATATTCAATCAGTCAATTTATCACCACTGTACATGAACATGATCTTTTCGGACTCGCAGCCAACAAGGATTTGAGATGTCCTTCTGACCTCTAATTATTATTATGTCTTGAATTTGAATGAAAAGGGTGCATTTTAATTTTTTTAAGAAAAGAAATCAAATTAATATATCACTGTCTCTTTGTTCATTAAAACCCAGTATACACTTAATTTATTTCAAAATCGTCATGAGGAATACGGTCAGAGAAGATTACCGTATCATCATTGAGTCAGTCACCTGTGTAATCATTTGGGTTTTTTTTAAAGTTTACCAGTTAGCGGAGAGAGAAAAATTTGAGCTAGCCACTCTTGTTTTTCTATTAATTGTACATGTATCTTTCATTTTTTGTCGGGACGGAAAAATAGTACGTTTTCCACTGAAAGGCAGGTTATCATGCCGAGAGATAACTGTGATTATATTAAGTCATCTGGGACGTGGATATCAACTTGGATGAAACCAAATATCTTGTCGTTTTTACGGGTTCGATGATTTGATCATGTTTCATTGTAAACATGGTGTCACAGGGGCGTTTCATGGACTTGGCAAATTCTTGGATTTGTTTGTCTTCCTTCTTCAGTTTATCCAATTCGCATTCCCATATTTCTTTCAGTTGGAAGTTCTGGTTCTTAATATAGCGACTGGTCTTCACTGTTTTGACATACAACTCCTGGAATGTGTTTATTGACGGGGTTAACGGTGAGAAATTTAGTCAAATCATAATCGTGGACCTTGAAATTGGTACGCTGTATTTGTTTCTTCACAATAACCGTCGACTGGTATTCGCTGCATGCCAATTTTCTTCTCTATACTGTTGCTATGGTGTTGAATGTGGTGCCCTATTTGTTTGGTTTCCCATTCCAACCATTCTTTGCCTTTCTTTCCCAACGGCGATTGGCCTTTCTTTGGAACTTGTTCTCACTTTGACGGCGGACGAAATGACAAGTTGGCATGGGGGTTGCATTATGCACCATAAATGTAAAGCGTTGGCATCCACACCATACAATTTCTTGCATATCTTGGGGGCGTCGTAATCTTTTTCACAATAATAGGTGACATCTCTCTCGTGATAGCGATGAAATATGGAGGAAGGACCTCCAACGATGCTGTCTTTATACAATCGATACAAATCTTTATTTTTTTTTATCGATGATCGTAAAATATTCAGGAAGGCCATCAAACATGTGTCTCAGAGTCAAACCTGATCTTTATTAAACATGTCGATGTTTTGATGTTTATAATAATCAAACATTTTATCAACGGTTTCAAACATGGGTGCAACGTCTTTATTGTTGTACCAGACTAAGAACTCTTTCATGGTACGCATATTATTTGATGTCCAAACTTTTTGACAATAGTCGTATTCATCTTCTGTTATGTTGGCTTTCTTTACATTGGAATAGAAAGCTTCGTGTGGATGGAGTTGTGTTTCATCGAGTTTATGCAACGAGGTCAGATATTCATATGGGAAGAAGCCTTTTTCTTCTGAACAGCTACAAACTTTCAAAAATTGGCTATTACTAAAACCAGGGGCAGATAGTTGGTGATATCCAGGAACTTCAACTGCTCTGTCTCGACACTTATGAAATTGTTGTTACGTTTCACTGTAAACCTGATCATGCATTCATTAGCTAAATGGGTGAAAAACGGGACTTTCATCACGTTGATGTCGTACTTGCCAGTGTTGAATCCAATGACTGGAAGTTCTTGGAGATATTTTCCAAACGGACGCCCGATTTATTTCAGATAGTGCTTCTTCTTGTAGTCATACTTCTCGTCTTCAGGGTCGAGGTCTTTATCTATTTTTCGCTCTATAAACTCATAGACGGACTTAAATTCTGAAGCCAGGATACAATTAGCTTTCTGACTTATTCTGTGTAGATATTCTATACAGGCGGATTACAGTTTGTATGGACCCCCGCAAGCACGTTGGAGCACACAGATATACTGACTGGAACGTGCTCGTTGATCCAGTTGAATTAATTGCTGGACGTTTTAATAGTCGGGATGAACATGGACTCAATATCATAAAAAGCCCTGTAAGGATAAAACTGCATGGGAACTGGAACGTTCTGGTTCTTCAATAGCTGAATTACATTTTGAGTGATTTGTAGATCCCACCGGGATATTTAAATTTGGTATTTGCTGTACAGGTTTTTAGTGACGATGCAGCATACCATACCGTCTTGTTTGCTAACTCGAATCGAACGATCTTCTGTCGAACATCCAAAACGGGTTTCGACAAGGTCGTACAACAATAGATCATCTAGTTCGATTCGAAACCTATAAGGCTAAATTCCCCACCCTTTTCGATTTCACCCTGCTTTTCCAGTGGCAGTCAGAATTTCTCGTCCCATGACCCTTTCCATACCCCAAAGTAATTATTTATTAACTAACGAACATTGCTAAGTAGACGTTAAACAATATTCAATCAATCGATTCGAAACATTTATCAGAAATGCATTTTTAAAGAAAGAACATGCAGTGTCTATCTTTTTCGATATTGAAAAAGCATATGACGCAACATGGAAATATGGCATTTTAAAAGATAAAAAAAAATATGAACAAGAAAGGTAAGGGGTAAACGTGAAGGAGACAAAAGACCATCTGCCAGTTAAAAAAGACCGTAAACAAATCATCCAGGCGTCACCGTACGGTTTTCAACACAGGGAGGAACCTCAAACCATATAGCGAGCGCTAAATGGCCCTAGAAAGTAAAACAAAATCAATAGAAACAAACCACATCCAATAACTCGAATATCATTAACTAAAAATATAAGAAGACAAGACTAAGCCAAAGACCAACTTGCAGATAAAATGTCTCAACCCATCCTTCAATATGGGTAAATGTGATTGAAGACATATAAAACGTCACTTTTATCAATCGATCTGATCTTATATAAAGGAACCTGAATTTTGTTGTATATATAATTTTCGTCTGCATTAGTGTAATCTTTTGCAAAAAGAAATTTATAATTTCATATTTTTATTTCAAATAATATAGCAAAAATATTACATAACACGATTACATATGGTATGAAAAGTTATACATTCTGCGGCTTGTTTTTTTTGTCATTTTAATATTTTCTTAAAAAGTGCAATCATTTTTATATGTCTTCTACAGTTCTGTTTAATGGACGGATGGTAAAGGATTTTTGTATCAAAAGCACGTTTTTTTTAAGTACAGTCACCTCCAAATTGCTAATGTATCTTCCATTTTGTTTTTATTTTCCTTCCCACAGTTGTCACATAGATGGACATTTTTGTTGGAAGTATATCCCTAAAACAAGATAATGATTTCAACAAGCATGTTATTGCGAGGTTTGAATCACGAGGCGACTGCTGCAGATAAATGAAAAAGTGATTATTATATGTTTTCATGAGCATGTACATCAATCAATCAATCAATCAATCAATCAATCACTTGGTTGCTGACTGCTAAACAAAGAAGAAAAAAAAACAATGTCGGATAAGTGCAGCTTACACTGATACAATGTGACATTGTTCACACAGATCGATCTCTGTGTCATCAGTGATAAAAATATAGCGCTAGTCATTTTCGCTGAGATCCATGTTGAATTGTTTGTACGCTTCTATTAAGAGAAGTGTGGCAAGTTTCTCAATTGCATCCCTTGATAATAGATATACTGGTACTATTTTCTTATGTACTTATATCAATAATACATTGCCTTTGAAGTGTTATTACACGCAAATTCGATCCTCAAAAGTGATGATCGACCTGAATGTATTCCGTGCAATTGTCCTTATACAATTCAACATGTTTTAATTGAATGTCTAGATGTTGCCGATATCAGGCGTGAATTTTATTCAGCTGATTGTCATAAAGAGCTATTTACAAACGTCGCTGGCGACAAAATTGTTCATTTTTTAAAAAGTAATCAATTGACTTAATAAGATTTAAACGGATTTACCTTAAATTTTCTAATATTGTAACAGTTCAACTAACACTTTTTATGTTATGTTCATTTTTTACTTGTATAAAACTATATGGTTTTACATTGATATCTAATATTTATTTATGATAATCGTTCCATATTCTTAACAGTGCTCGCCACGATATAGGTGAAATGTTGCTGAAGTTGGCGTAAAACATCAATCAATCACAATTGCATCCCTTGATAATAGATATACTGGTACTATTTTCTTATGTACTTATATCAATAATACATTGCCTTTGAAGTGTTATTACACGCATATTCGATCCTCGTCTTCAATAACTTCAAGTCTCCTTACTTTGTCTTGCTGTGCATCCCTCTCCTCCTCTTCCTCCTGTTGATCTCTGCTGTAATGTCAGAAAAAGTGGGAGCCTCCAGAGCGACACTCTCCCTCTCCTGGTTCTCCCTATTCCAAAAGAAATAGCTCACATTAACTGGAGTAATAGCTGAAAATCTATGTGTGCAGTTTTGAAATCATAGTTCTTAAAATAAAGAAAAAAATTATACACAAGATTGAGCAAGATGAATTTTTATTTAATGTCAGACTTTTCCTTTGTTTTATGACGGAAGCTGAATATAATTCGAATCATTTTTCCCTTTCTCTGCAGCAATATACCTGCATCCCCAGCATATGGAGTATATATTTCACAATTAATTCGTTACTGTAGAGCGTGCAGTACATACAGTGACTTTGTGGAAAGAGCAAAAGCACTGTCACAAAAACTGCTGAGTCAGGGATATGTTCAGCCTTTGTTACTTTCGTCCCTCTAGAAATTCTATGGCCGTCACCACGACATCATAGATAGATATGAAATGTCAGTGTCACAAATAAAAACTGACATTTTCAGCTAGATTCGCATCTTCCCTGATTTGACATTACCGGTTTCGACTTTACCCTGGATTGACCCACTGACAGTGTGACGGGTGCTGTGCATAGAGCAGGACATGCTTACCCTTCCGGGGCACCTGATGTCACTCTTGTTTATTGAGAGTTCACACTGTTAGTGCTTTAGTTTTTTGTGTTGTATATTTAACGTTCGTGTGTTTTGTGGGCATGTGGTGTCTTTGGTCTTCCGTCTTTTGGTGTTCTTGCTTTTGCCTTGTCTCTGGACTTTGATTTGTGTAATCTTTTGCTTTGTTCCTTCGGTATTCTACTGCCGTTGTTTTTTCATGAAATTTATAAACTTAGTTTTATGCAATTCAAACTGCTATGGTTTGATTTTGTGAGATTTCATGTCATGTTATATTGATTGTAGCTTTAGTATTCAAAAGTAAATAAAAGAGCGTTTCGAAGTAGTTTTTGTCGAATCTGAAATTCAGTTAATAAACGGCAGTTCGGGACGTGAGTCTGGATGTGCAGGCAGACAAGGATGTAGAGATGCATTTTTTCTACTTGCAAAAGTTGCTGTATTATAACGGCCATTGACTGCTAAATCTAAACAAGATGTGTGAGGAGATGAGTCAAGATCATAAGCGGAAGAGGAAAAGACGAAGATGATGAATACCCAGAATGGGTATATACAGAGGCAGACTTGCGACTTTCTGCGACTCTGGCTCTGTACTCTTCTACGGAAATCTGTGACGTCAAAGATGTGGATTTTGTCTCAGTGGGAAAAGAAACTTGTTGCAGTTGTTTCGAAACGTTGGAAGGCTTTGGAGCGGTACTGTGCATTATCTTTGGAATGATGCTTTGAATAGTTGGAGAACTTCTAGGTATGGTTGAGGTTACGGATGTAGAGCTATGATCTCCAAAGGTTCATCAATTACTGAAATGGAATACTTTAGTAAAACAAAGGGACAAATCAAATTCCCGGCACCTGGATAGGTTTTCAGGGGCTCCGGCTACAGAGCTGCCGGGCGCGTCCCCAGTTGGTGGATAAGGGAATGCCCTGTCTATGCGGGGTAGTCAGGTTATAATACGGAAAGCCTGACCGCGAACCATTGTAGCCAACTTGTATGGAGAAACGCCACGCTCCATGCAGTATAAAGACCCCTTCTATATTTCTCTAAAGAGAGCAGACGCACTGGGTGTCGTATGGAAGGCTAAATTTCCTGCCCCTACCCATTTCTCCCCTTTTCCAGTGGCAATCAAAAGTCGTTACCCCGGTTTTCCCTTCCACCTTTATTTCTTTCTTCTTTTACTTACAATTTTTTTTTAATTGATTAACTTGTTCTCGTCCTGATATAGCTGAAATATTGCTCATTAGACGTTAAACTCTAACTAATCAATCAAATCAAATTCTACTGAACAAAATGTTCAAACAAACTGACTAAAATGGTCGCTACGTTAAAGTGGAACACTAAATTTCATACTAAACACCAACCCTAAACAATAGGCGTTCTATATGCTTATTTATAATACAAGTAGAAAGTCTGCTCCGAAGGATACCCAAATGTTCTTTTTTTACGTGATCGAAAGCTCTCAGCCCCTGGCCGACTTTAAAACTGTAACAAATATATTCACTCCTTCCATATACCAACAATTTGAATGAATACATAGTACTACAGCGATGGAAACGTTCAACATTCCCAAATTAGCGCTCATCGTG
>MJUU01050358.1:19303-30988 GCA_002080025.1 Modiolus philippinarum
AAGTGACACTGCAAATGTTCATCTCTCGCATGTGATAATGCAGTCCGAGTCAAGCTTCTTCACGACATTGATTTCCATATATGGACAAAAAGGCGGAGCATCTATACATTGCGGCAACGGCATTTATATCTTTATTTGACTATTTAGACCAGCAAGTGTGTTCTGTATCAACAACCAACATGCATAATTATTCAATAATTCATTGACTGTGCTTAATAAAGTTTTAATGTTCAAAATATTGGCATCGACGCCGATTGATTGACAGCTTGACGTCATTTTATGCACAGAGTTGCCTCCCCTCGCGAAAAATGTGTTGATGCAGCCTTAACATACCCGCGTAGCTCTTGCTAGTGCCGGTACCAAGTCCGGCTATCCCGAGTTCCTATCGTTGTCCATGTTTGCCTTTTGTCATTTTATTGTTTTTCTCGTGCGGTTCCCTGGTGGATTGTGGCGTGTGATTGTGGTTTATGGCCATTGTAGGTGTTTCCTGTTATCTTTCTTATATTAATAAGGTGTCAGAGTTTCACATTACACAAACTCAGTACCGTAATGTTAAAATTTGATGAAAAAAATGACTAAGTTCAACCTGGGACTAATATAACATTAGTCCCAGGTTTAACAATGGATAAATTCCACAATTTTTTTCCAGATCTCACCAAAAGTAGAGGTGCACATCTTCAATGTGTTCAGAATAACTGTGCAAAGTTTCAAAAGCATCAGGTATAAGATGTCAGAGTATCAGATTACACAAACTCAGTACCGTAATGTTAAAATTTGATGAAAAAATGACTAAGTTCAACAATGGATAAATTCCACATTTTTTTTCCAAATCTCACCAAAAAGGAAGGTGCACATCTTCAATGTGTCCAGAGCAAATGTGCAAAGTTTCAAAAGTATCGGGTTAAAGGTGTTGGAGTTTCAGATTACATAAACTTGGTACCCCCAAAGCGTGACGGACGGACGGACGGAGTCGAGCGGCTCCTAGACCTGCGGTCACCGTTGGTGACGCAGGTAAAAATCACAAACTATGAAGCCGACCACCAAAAGACGATCGTTTGGTTCCAATTGGCTCAAAAGGTTCAGAGGACAAGACATTTTAATGCATTTCCCATATGGCCACTACGTTAAACTATGTTCCACGCTGGTGACCATCTTGGATGAGGTACGAACGAAAAAATGACAAACTTTGATGGGGACCACACAAGGACTATTGTGGTCAAGTTTGGTTCCTATTGGCTTCGTAGTATAAGAGGAGAAGATCTCTGGATGCATTTCCAATAGGGTCTCTTTGTAAAGCTGTTTCCTGTTGGTAGCCTTCTTGGATGAGGTATGAACATAAAAATCACAAACATTCAAGGGGACCACCTAAAGACTATGGTGACCAAGTTTGGTTCCAAATGGCTCGGTAGTTTCTGAACAGAAAGATCTTTGAATACTTTCCCATAGGGTCCTATATTAAACTATGTCCAATGCTAGCGACCATCTTGGATGAGGTACAAACATAAAAATCACAAACTTTGAAGGGGACCAGCCAAGATCTTTGAATGCATTTCCTATAGGGTCCCTATGTTTAACTATGTTATTAACTGGTGGCCATCTTGGATGAGGTACAATAAAAATCATAAACGTTTAACAGAACCACCTGAAAACTATTGTGACAAAATTTGGTTCCCATTGGCTCAGCGCGGTCATACTAAAAAGCGCCCGAGAGCGCCCGGGAAGGTAAAAAGCGCCCGGGAGAAGTAAAAAGCGCCCGGGATATATAAATCTGTCACTATGGACGGTGTTTGATTGTAGCTTTCTGTCACTATAGAAGTTTCCTGTGATTCTTTCGTTTTAATGGTTGATTTTTTTCATTTCTCACACATAAAATTGTAATATTAGAAAGTCATGTGTGTTTTCCTGACTTGAACAATTACTGCGTGTTAATCTGTCGTTGCACAAGTAAAGTCACGATTTTACATTTTACATGTTCATTTGCTTGATTGGGGAATAAAAAAATATACCATCACTTTAGTGATTACCACAGTTGGAAAATTTGAGAAAATTTTTTCAATGCCGGGTATTTCGTTATTTATTTTCATTTTCGAGGGTGTCTTCGTCGAGGTCCGCATCCTCTAGTCATTAAGAATTGTACAAAAGAATATTGACACACGTTTTTTGCTCTTTGATATCAACGGGATCTTTTAATCAGTCTTTTATTTAAGAATTGAATGCATTATTTTGAAGTTTCATTGGGATATGAAAAGGTTGACCGAAGCACATTTTTAATGAAGCGCGGTAGCGCTTCATGTTGAAAATGTGCGCCTGGTCAACCCTTTCATAGTCCCTATGAAACTTCAAAATAATGCATTCAATTCTTATAATTACATTTTAAACACGAAATATACAAAACAACTTTATTTACAGGGAAGTACATCATGTACATTGGGATTCTATTTTTACAAATTCATCCAAAACGTGAACACGTGGTCAAATGTGTTTCATGGGAATTGCAACTTCACATTGATATGCCACGTGATCGATGTTCACCTATCAAACTGACGGAATTCAAATGAATATTCATGAAATGTAATTATATTTTCATAATTGTAAGTTCGTTCAAGTACAATATTGAATATAAATAACTGGGTTCCACAGTAGTCTAAGCATTCATAATGGTCGATCTAGATGGTAAAACCACGGTACAAGCTGAGTGAATGAACATAGTATCTTTTTTCATCACGCCTAGCTTATGTTCTTAAATGTTTACCGGTAATTATAGGCACTACATTGTGTTAAATAACATCAGATAGTTACAAGATCGTTTTGTAGCCCCTCATAATTGAAGGCGTTTCGAGTTGTAATCATTCAGCTGGCAAAAACTTAGAGAATGTAATCTGGCAGGAATTTATAGCAAAGTATACATATGTTAAGTTTCACAGTACATCTCCATCATATATTTTGTCATTTCGTTCGGTATTATCCTTTATATGAATATGAAAAATTCCCCCTGCGCTTTTTACTTTCCCCCGGCGCTTTTTAGTATGACCCGCTCAGCGGTTTCCCGAGGAGAAAATCTATCAATGCATTTCCTATAGGGTCCTATGTTAAACTGTGTTCCCTGCTGGCGGGAACACAGTTTAACATAGGACCCTATAGGATTCATCACTTGGTTGATGAAATTTGCGCAACTGATTCCAAAACATTTGCGTGTTTTTCATATAGGTGATGAAATAAACACGCGTGTTTTCAATCTAATGAGGACGATGCAAAACATGTGCGTTTCTTTCATCACTTGGTTGATGAATTTTTCTTCACTCAAGCGTGTTTTTCATCATAATGGTGATTAAATAAACGCACGTGATTTTCATCATGTAAGTGTTGAAGCTTACGCACGTAGTTGATGAAATTTGTGCATCTAATTTCTCAACAAATGCGGTTTTTTTGCATTTGATGGGTGATGAAATAAATGCGCGTGATTTTCATCATGTACATGATGAAGCTTACGCACGTGATTTTCATAAAAAACGCAGTCACTTTTATAGCTCCACCATAACCGAGTTTGGATCCAGTTGGCTTCGTTGTTTCACAGATCTTTGAATGGTTCCCCTCGGGTTCAATGTTAAAACTATGTCCCTCTCTGTTGGTCGTCTCCGATATTATGCGGTTTTTCAAAAAGCCAACTTAGGACTATTTCGACCAACTTTGAGTGCAACTAAAACTAGGGTTTGTTGTTTCATGAAAAGTCTTTAAATACTTTCTCTTAGAGTCCAATGTTAAACTTGAATACCCACTGGCTGCAGTGAGTTGCCAGACATTTTAAAGGAGACCTCCAAGGACTATTGTGACCAATAATTTGGATCCAATTGGCTTTGTTTTTTTTCTGAAAAGATCTTTGAATCAAATGTTTTCTATGGACGGGAGATAGTCGCTAAGTAATGACATAGCTCAGCCTGGCTAAAACCAGGTGAGCTATAAAACAACTTCTAGTGGGGGACCACCCAGCGACTTGTGGCAAAGTTTGGTTCTATTTGACTCTTTAGTTTCAGAAAAGACCTTTGAAAGTGCTCCCATAGAATCCATTATTAAACTTTGCTCCTTCCTGGAAGACATCTAGGATAAAGTAGTGTCGAACCTTAAAAACAGCATTTGTAGTGGACTATTATGAGCAAGTTTGGTTCCATTTGGTTTTTAGTTCAAGGGTTCTCTTAATATGTTTCTCACAAGTCTAAAAGTTAATCCATTTACCCACTGGCGGCCATTTTGGATAATGTGCAAACCTGAAAAACACCTTTTTGAAAGGAACCACCAAGGGCTATTGTTGCCAAATTTGATTCAAATTGGTTCAGTTATTTCAGAGGAAGATTGGTTCATAGTTTCCCATAGGGTCAAAAGTTAAACTGACGGTTATCTTGAATAATGTGCGGAAAAACTTTTAAGTAGACCACTTGCGAACTATTGCGACTTAGTTAGGTTTAAATTGGCTTAGGAGTTTCATGGTGGAAGATCTTTGCATGAATGCTTTCAGATAGTGTCCAATGTTAAACTGGTCTGCACTTGCAGCCATCTATCCAAGTTTAATTTTAGTTGGATGTAAACTTTTTCAGTTATCATTCAGTAACCAACTACTGCCAATATGTACCACCAAACCAATAGCAGAATTCATTTTCATTACAATTTAGCTAATAAACTGCTGCGCCAAGAGTGCATGATACGCCTGTCCACTGTCAACTCGAACTTTTTAACAATTATAAATATCAAATTAAAGTACAACTGCCATAACTCTGTACGAAATCAACCAACTGGAACCAAATTCCAACTTGATCTGTATCTCACCTTGATATACTGTCAACAAATTTGAACTTGATTTCTATCTTACATAGATATATTCATATACCAAATATGAAATCAATATGTCAAGCGGTTACAGAAAAAAACTCCGGAAACCTATATTTTTCAAAATTTCACTAAGTCCAAGGGCCATAACTCTGTACAAAATCAACCGTCCGGAACCAAACTCAAACGTGATCTGTATCTCACCTAGATATACTCATATACCTAATATGAAATCAATATGTCAAGCGGTTACAGAAAAAAACTCCGGAAACCTATAAGTCCAAGGGCCATAACTCTGTACAAAATCAACCGACCAGACACAAATTCGAACTTGATCTGTATCTCACCTACATATACTCATATACCAAATATGAAATCAATATGTCGTGCAGTTACAGAAAAATTCCCCAGAAACCAAAAAGTTACAGACGGACAGTATACCATAATATGTATAAAAATTAACATAGTCACTAGCAGTGAAGCTGAGGTCAACGACCAAAGTAATATTGTGGACAGTCGTTTCCTTCACAAGACCAACGCTCACACCAAATATACTTTACCTATGAACTAGTTATTGAGAAAAATTTATCATAATCATTAGATCATGGAATTCAGTTCAAGGTTGAAATTGTGGCAAAAATATTGTGTAATGACAAAGACCAAAATTACAATAAATATTTACCTTCCAATTGCAACTACAGAGAAATTGATCTAATTACAAAAACTTGGAAATGGACCTTAAAATAGAGGTCAATGTCTATGACTTCATGCCCATCATGCAGTACCTGATATCACTGGATTAAAGTTATGATGTGTTTACCTCAAAAGTTATTTTTCCATCAATTGATAGATAGAAAGAAATGCCCTCAGAGAATCTGGTCTGAGTGAGCAAAAAGCACCCCCTTTGCAACCACATACCCAAAAAAATCAAACTTTGCACGTCCAATATGTGTCACAAGACATATCTCATCTGCATTACATACTGATCTACAGCAGCAGTCATTATACCAAGGTCTAACCTTTAAACTATGAATATTTAGTGGCAAAAATTGTAATGTGATCATTCATGCATGACTGAAAAGTCAAGGATACAATCTGGTCTTGGAATTGGTATGTACTCCTCCATTGCAAGTCTAATGGACTGTACTAACTGCTTGTTGCAAAACACTTACTGTGATGGTTCATGCATGACTGAGGGGTCAGGGTCACCATCTGATTGTGGATTTGGTATGTACCACTCAAGACGCAACTGCATGTCAAATATCAAGTGGCTAAGACTAATGGTACAGGCTTTACTAACTGCTATCAAAAAATTGACATTATTGATCATGCATGACTGAGGGGTCAAGAACATCATCTGGGCGTGTAATTGATAAGTATTCTGTACCTCCTCAAGACACAACTGTAGGTCAAATATCAAGTGGCTAGGACTACTAGTACAGGCTGTATTAACTGCTTGCTGAAAACTTAACGTGATCACACATGCATTAATCAGGGTTAGAGCCATGAACTAAGTGTGGATTTGAGATGTACACATACTAATGCAACTGCACATCATACGACTAATATAGGGATGACAGTTCTCAATAGTTTCCAATTGTTGACATTGCCACTGGAAACACTATCCAGAAGCCTCACCTAGCCTAAACTTTACTTCAAGGGAGAGAAAAAAATGGACATCTGCAAAACTCCCAATTTACTAGAATTTTAGTATTTTACTATTATTACCAAGTGATCAATACCTATGCAGTCTGGTTGGTTTGTGAATCTCCAAGGACGTCAAAAGAACAATTATCTGGTACTGTACAAACACGACAACAAGAAATTTTAAAGTAAAAGGTTGCTGAGATAACCAAGCTCTTCAACCTTTGATTCTTGGGGCATAAAAAGGCATTTTTCAACAACCAATATCATATACCAACAAAGATGGTGACTTACCATAGAATCACAAAATTTTGGTAGTGCTATTAAAAAAACAAGGATATTTCAATTTAATAACATTATTTTTATGAGACAGAGACAGATTATTTTTTTCTGTACATAAATATATATAAAAATAAATCATATTTCAAACAAATATTAATATAAAAATATCGATATTGTTTCACCAGAGATACAAATAAAAGAGATTAGCAAGTAAAACAACTAAAATGATAATAAAAAATCATTTCAAAAAATAAATTTGAATATCAAAAATGTATGAAAATATCAATAAAAACTATCTTGACTTCACTATACAATTTTGCACACTTTTTATAACTAGAAAGTTGTTTCCAAAAGAATAGCAAGAGGAGTTTCAAAAGTCAATAAGGTTTACCATGATCATAGTAGTTTTTTTTAAAACTTCTTACAATATTTTCATGTGTCTAATTTGCCGTTATCTTTTTGATCAATTATATATTCTCAATCTTCTATACTTCACCAAATAATTAATAAAGCAGTTAGAAAATATGTTGACTAAATTATAGTCGAAATATTGTGACCTTGGTCATATTTCAATTCCTATTCCTTAATCAATTTTAAAAATTGCTACAATCTGTTTCTAAAACAGATGAAGTCAATTTAAGTTAAAGATTGCTGAACCAATCTTACAGTTTTACAATTCAAGTAATGCATTCAAACTATAAAACTGGTCTAACAATATGGAAATTTGCTTCTTACCATATGATATCTTCTGTCTTTATGCTTTGTGTGGGAGTACAGCTTGAGTTACTTGAAGTTACATAAATAGTTTATTACATTGGGCAATTTATTTTTTAAGAGTTGAAAACTAAAGGTTGAAAATGCTTAATTGTTAGTTTTAAAGTATATTCTCTAATTTCCAATAAATTTTTGGTAAATTTTAAAATAAAATGGTTATTCATTTTCATTATTTTTCTGGAAAAATGAAAAAAATACCAAGAGAGATCATAAATGTAATATAATTATTTGCCCTAAATAAATAAGTACTTTCACGTTTTCCTCCCAAAAATGATGTTCATGAAAAAAATTCAGATACAAAAAAAATAACAAGAATCACAATGCCCTGCCTCAAAACTATTTTGAACAGTGCTATATTTCGTGATCAGTAAAGCATGAAGTTGGTTGCATGGATTATTTTTATTATGATTTTTGTTTAATGATAACCTAATGGGTATTTAATTCAATGGGTTTTTGATGATAATAGCATAGATCGATCCTTCACAGAGAAGAAACTTAAACCTAAAACCTTGAACTATCTCCCTTTTTCTGTAATCAGTGAAGCATGAAGTTGGTGGCATGAGTAAATATTTTTTATGTTTTTTGTTTATATATTTCCTATTGTGTTTTTATACAAAGTTTAATAATAAAAGCATACATCCGTCACAGAAAAGAAACTTAAATCTGAGGTTAAATCTCATGCTATCCCCCTTTTTCCATGATCAGTGAAGCATTCAGTTGGTATCAAGGATAAATTTTTATTATGATTTTTTATTAATTATACCCTAATGTACATTTATACAAAGTTTCAAGATAATAGCACACATCCTTCACAGAAAAAAAAACTTCAACCTAAGGGTAAACCTCATACTACCCCCTTTTTTCCATGATCAATGAAGCATGAAGTTGGTAGCATGGATAAATTTATATTATGATTTTTGTTTAATTATACCTTAATGTGTATTTATACAAAGTTTCATGATAATAGCATACATCCTTCCCAGAAAAAAACTTCTACCTAAGGGTAAACCTCACAATACCCTCTTTTTTCCATGATCAGTGAAGCATGAAGTTGGTAGCATGGATAAATTTTTATTCTGATTTTTGTTTAATTATACCTTATAATGTCCTTAGCTGATTTTGGCTTTACATTCAGATCATATTGGTTATTTGTTCTCTATCAGTTTTTAAATATCTTTGAGTTTCTGGTCTTCCAAGCGTTTTGATTTTATCTGCACTGAAGAGACATAAGTTGTCGAAATGAGCATATGCAGAAAGTAAATTCATAGTAACTTCGGTATTTAGTTATTAGTTACCCTAATGTGTATTTATACAAAGTTTCATTACTATAGCATACATCCTTCACAGAAAAAAAGTTAAACCTGAGGGTAAACCTGACTTGGGACGAACGAACAGATGGACCCGAACTCTATATGCCCCCTACTATCGTGGGCGGGGCATAAAAATGTGCTAGAAATGGCATTATAAGATTAAATTAGGTTCATATCATTGATAATAAAAAAAAATGCATCAGTGGTTCCCAGAACACATGTGTGACCTGCACTATATATATTTAAGATTTCCTGTGTTTGAAATAGAATTACAAAGTCAATATTGCACATCTGCATTATATACTGAAGCATGCATTCCTCCAAGTTAAATAGCAAAATACAAAGCCGTTTATGAGGAGTTACAGATAATAAAGGCATACCTTAAGACTCGATAACTAAAATGCAAGTTCAATGATAATATGGAATCCTGAAATCATATGAAAAGAAAGAAAACCAAATGCACGATGCACATCTGCTATATACACATATAGTCGTTGAGGAGGAGTTGTGGATAATGGAGACGTACCCTCTAGACTCCAACAAGCTAAAATGACAAAGTCCAAAAACCACCGTAAAATCTAGAAAAAACAAAATTAAAGAAAAACAAAATGCATATCTTCAATATATACTGAAGCATTCCTGCAAGTTTGGTTGAAAAATACGAAGCCCTTGAGGAGTTGTGGATAATTTAGACATACCCTCAAGACTCCAATATGCCAAAATGACAAAGTCCAAATCTGGAAAAAACAAAATTAAAGAAAAACAAAATGCATGGTGCACATCTTCAACATATACTGAAGCATTCCTGCAAGTTTGGTTGAAAAATACAAAGCCTTTCAGGAGGAGTTGCGGATAATGGAGACGTATCCTCAAGACTCCAATAAACTAAAATGACAAAGTCCAAAAACAGCGTAAAATCTGAGAGAAACAAAATTAAAGAAAAACAAAAACAAGGTTGGTTGATAAGTGCCAAGCGGTTTAGGAGGAGATGCGGATAATTCTTAAAATTTTTTTAGCCATACAGACGGACAGACAGACAGACAGACAGACGCAAAAAACGGATAGTGATCCCTACTAGGTGCAGGCGACACAAAGTGCCAAGCAGTTTAGGAGGAGATGCGGATAATGCTTAAATTTTTTTAGCCATACAGAAGGACAGATGGACAGACAGACAGACAGACGGACGCAAGACGACAGATAGTGATCCCTATGTATCGATCCTGCAGTAGGTGCAGGCCACACAAAAAGATTTAGAAATATTTCCAAAAGTAAAATTAAGAATTTTGCCGTATTACAAAGGCAGTTTTCTTTAATACATCTACAATAAAGTTTAAGAAGATATGGAGAGGTGAGTATTAACTTTTAAAATTGTTGAACCAATTTTACAGTTTGATAGCAACAACTGAGTTGTAAAACTGTAAGATTGGTTCAACAATCCTAAACCTAAGTTCTGCTGATGGTCAAGCGAAAAGAAGTATTGATTTCAGCAGTTTTTCACTTAGGAAGACAGAATTTTAAAAATTGATTGAGGAATTGGTATTGTAAAATTACCTGGTCATATTGTATCGACGGTAAAAGGTCTTGTGAAAAGGATCTTTGTTGTGATTATGGAATGCTTATGGAGATTCCAATCTCTTGCATTATATATCTCTGGTTTTACTTTGAGGTCCCATTAAAGCCAGCTATAATATAAAATGAAGGAGATTTTATATATATACAAAATAATTTGATCCGAAATTCAATCAAACAGTCCACAGACCGTGAGGTAGAAACGTTCTCAACCCAACATGATTCGTATAATTAACAAAGAATTGTAGTCCTGTTAATAATTCAATGTCTCTTATTCTGGCTTCATTGTCTGTTAAGTAGTTTTCTGTGGTCTGAAATTATATAAAATCAACTTTTAACATCAATTATATTAAAAAAAAAATATATTATCTAAGATAGTAACAATGCACTTTGACTCATTCTAGAATATATGGAACCTTAGTTTTCATTAAATTCTGTTTGCAATTGAGTGTCATTTTACTTTTTTGCATTTTTTAAACAATCATAAACCTGACCATATATTGATTATTATTTCTTTCAAAGACCACAAACTTAAATATACACTTCTATACTATATATCAATCTACAATCAGATACACAAAACTTGAACAGTAGGAAAAAGAAGAGAAACGGGGAATGTGTCAAAGAGACAACGACCCAAAGGGGAGTAATAACAACTCAAAGCCACCATAAGATCTTCAATGAACGGCGAGGAAACCCCACACCCAACGGCAGGTCAGAGTTTGCCCCTAAATAAAGAGTAATAAAGTTCAGCGAAATAAACATCATCCTAGACTCCCATAGACATAAAGTGAACTAACTAGAAAACAGACAAGACACACAAAGGCTAAATAAATTTCCTGACTTAGGACAGGCGCAAACCTGCTGTGGCGGGGTTAAACTAGTTTTATTGGGCCCAAACCTTCTCCCTATAGCAAATGTGATAAATAAAAAAACAATCGCAACAACAGTAAAATTCAGTTGGCAACAGGACTGAGTCAATTGAGAGAAATGAAACTGAGAGAACTAAATATACGGACATAAACATGAAATCACAAGAGACTACTTGCAGTTAACTGACATGCCAGCTCCAGGCCCATTACCAACTGACAAATTAAGTTATGTACCCTCAGTATACAGCTTCCATCAAGATCCCTTCCTGTGAGGAGTTTAGCATAATGATTTCATGTATATACCGGAATACACAACCCGTGTCCATGCAAATCTGATTTTAGAAATTTAGAATGTGTTTAGTTAAAATGCAAAGACCCTATCAAAAAATCAATGTTAATACCAAACAAGGCCATAC
>MJUU01050358.1:33433-44965 GCA_002080025.1 Modiolus philippinarum
GTGATCAATCAATTAAAAGATTAATTTCCAAGGAATAACATTAATTGTCTAATTGTATAGAAGATAAAGCTGTTTTAATTTGCTTCGAACTCTAAAACTTTGAGAACAGTTCAAACTTTAGACACTAGATTTCATAAATTAACTTAAAATATGGAAGAAGACATGGAGGTATTTGACAAAAAAATATTGAAATATGATTTTTAGTCCCCTACCGGCGATAGCCGAAGGGGACTTTGGGTTTGCACTCCGTCCATCCGTCCGTCCATCTGTCCGTCAGTCCCGCATTATTTTTCCGCATTTTTTTCTAAACCAATGCAGGTATTGATCTTATATTTGGTATGTGAGTCTACCTCAATGAGTTACAGAACAAGTTTAATTTTGGTTCAGGTCCACTGATTTTTGACAGAGTTATGGGCCTTTGATTTAGAAAATTTTAGTAAAATATCAGTTTTCTGCACTTTTTTTCTACACCATTGCAGATATTGATCTAATATTTGGTATGTGAGTCTACCTCAATGAGTTACAGAACAAGTTAAAGTTTGGTTCCGGTTGACTGATTTTTGACAGAGTTATGGGCTTTTATTTGACTTAGAAAATTTTAGTAAAATATCAGTTTTCCGCAATTTTTTTCTACACCATTGCAGGTATTGATCTAATATTTGGTATGTTAGTCTATCTCAATGAGTTACAAAACAAGATTAAGTTTGGTTCAGGTCAACTGATTTTTGACAGAGTTATGGGCCTTTGACTTAGAAAATTTTAGTAAAATATCAGTTTTCAGCACTTTTTTTCTACACCATTGCAGGTATTGATCTAATATTTTGGTATGTGAGTCTACCTCAATGAGTTACAGAACAAGTAAAAGTTTGGTTCCGGTCCACTGATTTTTGACAGAGTTATGGGCCTTTGACTTAGAAAATTTTAGTAAAATGTCAGTTTTCCGCACTTTTTTTCTACATCATTACAGGTATTGATCTAATATTTGGTATGTAAGTCTACCTCAATAAGTTACAGAACAAGATTAAGTTTGGTTCCGGTCCACTGATTTTTGACAGAGTTGTGGGCCTATGACTCAGAAAACTTGCTTTCCGGTAGGGGACTTGGTATTGCCTTGCAATACGATCCACACTTGTTTTTCTGAAGATGGCATTCTTTTCTTATACTATCGTGTTGATTTAAGAAGGTTTTGTTTCTCCAATTTAAATGCAGTTGATCCTGTTACTCTACCTGAAACTTCTCACATTGTAATGTTAAAATAATTGTTCATTAGAAGGTGGCAGTATAAAAGCCAGATTTTACAATTACTCTGCCATACAATACTGTGCTATTTCCTTGCAGTAAATAAAAAAATTATCTGCTCTATCAAATATCACAGAGTTCCACCAATTGTTACAACAAGAGTTGTCAGAGGACAACATAGCTCGCCAGGGATTCCAGTAACCTCAATGCACAATAAATTTGAGAGTAATAAAAAGCTCTCATCACAAGAAAGTCACATGTCAAATATAAACACCCTATCACTAAACAACTTAATTCTAGTAGCAAGTTAAAGTTTTTTTAAAAAATTGCCCTAAGGGCAACGTCAAGGTCAAAATGTCTACAACTACGGTACCAGCAGAAAGCTCTCATCAAAAGAACGTCACATACCAAATATGAACACCCTACCACTAACAAACTTAATTCAAGAAGCAAAATTAAAGTTTTTAAAAAATTGCCCTCAGGGCAAGGTCAAGGTCAAAATGTCTTCAGAAGAAAGCTCTCATCATAAGGAAGTTACATATCAAATATGAACACCCTACCACTAAAAGTCTACCTTCTAGAAGCAAGGTTAAAGTTTTTAAAAAAATTGTCCCCAGGGAAAGGTGAAGGTCAAAATGTCTACAAATATGATACCACTAGAAAGCTCCCATCATAAGGAAGTTACATACCAAATATAAACACCCTACCACTAAAAGCCTACCTTCTAGAGGCAAGGTTAAAGTTTTTTCAAAAATTGACATCAGGGCAAGGTCAAAGTCAAAATGTCTACAAATATGGTACCACTAGAAACCTCTCATCATAAAGAAGTTACGTACCAAATAAAAACACCCTACCACTAAAAGCCTACCTTCTAGAGGCAAGGTTAAAGTTTTTTAAAGATTGCCCTCAGGGCAAGGTCAAGGTCAAAATGTCTACAAATATGGTACCAGAAGAAAGCTCTCATCACAAGGAAGTCACATACCAAATATCAACATCCTAGCTCTTCAGGTTTCAATTCCACAAGCCAGGTTAAAGTTTGCTGATGCCGACGCTGACGACGGGGGTATGACAATAGCTCTCCGGACATTCGTCCCGGCGAGCTAAAAAATGAACAGTTTTAATTGAATTATGTCATTTGTCATTCTATTGTTTTAGTGTTTAGTTTTTATAAATTGAAATGCTGTGAAATACATACTTCTAATAACAAAATTAAAAACTTTTTCAGCTTTGAATGTCAGTAATATCCAGAATCCACCTGAACAAAATAGTATGATTCTGGATCATACTAGAAATTCAGTAGGATTCAGAATCCTACTAGTATAAATCAGGATATCTCAATTTCTGCTAGGAGAAATTGGAATTCCAATTTGTCCTGGATTAAATCCAGTACAAACCGGAATTCTAATTTGTCCCAGTAGCAATTGGAATTCCATTTTGTACTGAATTTAATCCAGTACAAATCAGAATTCTAATTTGTCCCAGTAGAAATTAGAATTCCAATTTGTACTAGGAGGATTCCGGATCCTACTGGATTCCAATTTGTACTGTAACATATATATACCTTGAGCTATACCCTGACATCATTTTAAACAGAATAGTTTACCTGAATTATAGATTGATCAATTATTTATGTTTAAATTCACATATTAATGTATATACTCCTATATGCAGCATATCAAAAACTTATTTGTGATTGACACTCTTGAGGCTAAAAGGGATGTTGTTTTGAATATGAATTATAATTATATTAATTACATACACACTGAATTAAGATGTTTATAATTCTTACCTGACAATTATTATCATGTTCTATATTTGGCAGAATAAATGATATTGTCTTCAGTTTAGAACAGGTAGATAATGTAGATTCTCCTGAATCACATCTGGTAACAATAAGATAAATATGACTTGGAATCATCGTGTCTGTATTATTCAGATACCTATAAAGATAAAGTTGAGAACAGATTTTCCTGAAACACACCTTGTAGCAAAATAGCAAATGTTAGTGACAATTAAATTTCTGTATCAGTTAGGCATTTCTTGTGATAAGAATGGAATAGATTCTGCATGCCGATTCACCCAACTGAATCACTAAAAAGATAATGTTTTTAAAAAGCAATAGGCTTCAGTATGTTAAACATGGAATGTGATTTTACAGAACTTCCCATTTTCATAATAGTAGTGTAGAACACCTAAGAAAGTTTAAATAGTATGTAGTTAACCTTAATCCATCAGTTGTTCTACTTTACATATGAATCTTGTCTGTTCCACTTTATAATGTATGTTCCACTTCACAAATGTCTATTGACTGCTCTACTTTATAAATGTCTAATTTTGAGCTACTTTATATGTCTCTTGTGTGTCCTACTGTACATGTGTCTCCCATCTGTTTTAATTTACATGTCTCCTTTCTGTAGTACTTATATATATGTCTGTAGTAAGGAACGTTTAACTTTAAATCTTTTTTATAGCAGTTGTTAATATTTCTGTTTATATGTTAAACCTACCATACAACTGTGGATTTGTCGCTAGAAAAACTTTGATCAATGATTTTGGTTTTTAATATGCTTTGGTGTGAAATTTTATTGTTTTTTATGTTTTTTTTTTTTTTTTGTTTTGTTTTTGTTTTTTGGTTTTTTTTGTTTTTGTTTTTGTTTTTTGTTTTTGTTTTTTTATAGATTCAAAAGTTAATTAAGTGGCAATCTTTTGTGAAGTTCCCAAGACTCAGTGTGATTTGGGGACAAATTTCTTTTTGATATTAACATTTCCAATGATTTTCTGTCTACTTCTAGATTCAGTATTACAGAAATGATTTATTTTCTTTTTGATACTCAATTTTTCATCATTTCAGCCTCCAGTACAATCATCTCTAAAATAGTCTTTTTTAATGAGCTCATTATGTACCTATTTTTACAACCAGAAAGTTCCTCCTATTTTACAACCAGAAAGTTCCTCCCAAGCTTAAAGTGAAACTACACCTTTTTTCCATAATTACATATGTGGTAAAGAATTTTATTCTATATCAATTGGGGAAAACCCGACCTCGATCTGTTAAGTGGTTGTAGAGAAATATGAGTTTTTGTATTCAATTTTTCTAAAATCTGGATCACTTCCGGTATCTCAATACGTTATAGATACTTTAACCACGTGTTAATCACATGATTGCTTTTGAACCATTTGATTGGACAAAAATTTCGTATTATTAACCATACTGTTAAAGATCACTACGATGTACCAGCTATTGCAACTGAAAGTGTGCATGCAAAATGCAGTTACAAAAAGCTCCGTTTTATTCCCTTTTGTATATTATTCATTTATTTATTATTTTTATTTTTATATATCCACAATAATGCACCCAAATGTCTACAAATGTTTTTCTTCGTCTGTATTTATTAAACAAAAGATGGAATATGTTGCCATAAAATAATGACACAAAAATGTAACAAAAACAACAGGTAACATTCTGATATTACCTGGGGCATTTGAAACCTTTGATGTAGACGGTCACAATAGCCGTTTATTGCTACTTTTGTTAATTGTTTTATTTTTGTACATCAACAATGAAAGTTTACAAAGACAACGTATGATAGCTTCTTCAATACCTTAAGTTTGTGAATTATTTCACAGAAACAAGTCGGCATCCAGAATGACTTAGTTGTGTATTCAAATCATGTGTCACCTGGCAGACAAACAAGGTGTAAAACAGACAGTCACGTGGACAGTACACCCATTTAATGACAATTCAATAAATCTCTTGTATTTAGGGGACGACTATTTGATTTTCAGGGGAGGGCTTGGGCGATTTTGCCCAGAAAATTTATTAATTTTCACCTGGGACTATATTAGTCCCAGTTTTCACAAACATCTCGGACAAATTATTTGTTTTCACCAAATGTCACATCGAATTATTTATTTGCATTTGCAACAAAAAATTAATTCTGCAATCAAAATTAACTTATTCATTTTCATGAAAATTCAAATTATAATATTTATTTTCACTGGCATCAAGATTCAATTATTTACTTGCAAAATCGCCCAAAGCCCCCACGCCCTCCCCCCGAAAATGAAATGGTCGTCCCCTTACTATTAATGTGATTAATGTGTGGAATAAATGCATCTACCATATTTTAGTTAAATATTCAAAAAATGTATGCAAAAATGGGATTTTACATCGTGCACATTACAGCGGTTGTATATTTCTATGCCACTTTTTACAGCCTGTAGCCTTTATGGAGTTTTCTTGTAAATCAACAAAGCAAGCTCAAAATTAGCACGTCGAGTAAACTGGTATTCTGACAAGTATTTCGACGGATAAATGATTTTAAAATGATCAAGCCCCTGAATCAAATGTAAAGGAATGGCCATTGTTGTTGACATGAAAGGCGAAGAATTAGTGCATATTTTCCAAAAATTCCTCACAAATGGATGTACTTTGAAATGATATTCTTGCAAGGTATGCATTACAAATCAACAGATCGTTGTAAATTACAACATATTTTGCTTTACTTAATACAACTGACTCGTAATTTTATTGGACATAAGATACAAAGTTCTACGGTCAGTTTGCCAAAATTGTTGGTTGGACTTTGCCTCGTACCACTTTCTTCGTATAAAGTTTGAAGGAACACTGCAGACATGTCAACTCTTACTTTTTCATTTAATATTGATGACTCATTTTCATTTACGCGTTTGACTTTAAAAGCGAAATTTTCACTCAGTCGGCTTTTGCCTATAAGAAATCTTCATGATCGGCGAATTATGCTGTTGTAAAACATTACATGCAGAAAAATATCTTCTGATGGAAGATTTTCCTACCAAAATATGCAATAATTATGACATACATATATTGGTTCTTACGGATATTATTATAAATAAATGCTTGTTCCGAGGAAGGTCTTTCTTAGTGAAAAGAGTGCACAGAAATGAAATCACGGGAACACACTTCAAATGTGTATGGATTTATAAATTGTCCATCACAAAATACCTGGACTGCCAAAAGACACCTGTTGTATATTCAACTATCTCCGGTCAGCAGGTGACATATACAACAGGTCGCGTGCCAGCATGTGGGTATTTGACACACAATATACAAACTTGTCATCTGACACAATTTATAATCGTTTAATTGAAACAAATCAATCTGTTTTTTATTAAAATAGATGAAATTTTGTCTGGATCTGGTAAAATATGCATGCATTATTATTGACATTCGTTTTATGTTTTCTCTGACTAAAACGAGGAAAATATATATATTGAAAATACTGTACTTGGCTTAAATAAAAATCATGCTATTTGACATAATTGTGCAGTAGAAATGCTGTCTTACTGGCCATTGTAGTTTATTTCTTTTTCTATATATTTCGGTTATTAGTTATTCATTACTGACCATTCGTCGATCTGTTCAAAATGGCTGTCCCCACAACGATAAAATTTCAATTTTGTATTCGCTTAAAGTACTTTATCTTCTAAAATTTAATATTAATATCGGAGTATTATGAATATTTAATGCATAAAGAACAACATATCAAATTTTCATTTTTGAGTGTAGTTTCACTTTAAATCTCCGATTAATAACCATTCCCCATTATAGCACCAAAATATTCAAATAAATGTTTTTGGTCCTTGTTTTTCTCATATTTCAACCATTATAACTTTTCATTACATATGTCCAATACCTATTGACTATCTCTTTACTGTCAGGTAGTCCATCATAATTGTAATCATACACAGAACCAGATATTATGTTTATCATTCCGTACTTAGAAGACCATTCTGTTATCTTTTGCTTTACACTGCTCAAAATTCCTGTTTAAAAGGTGAATAAAATATAATGTTATTGTCCATTGTGTATGACCTTACCGGTCTACTAGTTCCTATTGTGTAACCAATTTAACAATTTGAGTAAGCTGTACCTAATATTTTTTTGACCAACTGGTATTGCTGAACTACAACATATATTGGAAAAAGTTTTTGGTGGGTTGCTTTTGTTAACTTATCAACACAATCAGGATCCTTTTGAATTGTCCAACAATACTTTTGTATATCGATCTGTTATGGCCTGGGGAGGTTTTACCTTGATTTATCCTTCTAGAAAGATAAATCTATTTAATAAATGAAAGAAAAAAATGACAATTAATTCAAATTCCCTTTATTTATACTGCAATATTTATTTTGAATTATGTAATTTTAAGAATTTTAATAAAGTACAATATTTTTTCATTAAATGTAAACTATATATATAGTCCCTATTTTCATCAACAGATCAAGGTAAAACCTCCTCAGGCCATAACAGATTGGTATACAAAAGTATTGTTGGACAATTCAGAAGGATCCTGATTATGTTGATTAGTTAACAAAAGCAACCCACCAAAAACTTTTTCCAATATATGTTGTAGTTCAGCAATACCAGTTGGTCAAAAAAATATTAGGTACAGCTTACTCAAATTGTTAAATTGGTTACACAATAGGAACTAGTAGACCGGTAAGGTCATACACAATGGACAATAACAACTCTACACATAGGTGCAAGTGTAAGCCAAAATAGTATCCTGTGAAATAAGTTCCAAATTGAACAAATGTTATTGATACATCTATGAGATTTATTCCGTCTGGAGATTATTTCACCAGGTGAGCAGTAAATACTTTCCAACTGGAGATTATTTCACCTGGTGAGCTATGAAATGTGTTCCTCTGGAACTTATTTCACGATGGATACTATAAACCGTTACACAAGTAGATGTTAACAGAATTATTTTTTTTAATTGTAACTTTGTCTTATGTCCTCAATTATTTTCAACCCGAATGTCAAGAAACTAAAACTTCATAAGATAAGGACATGCCAATGACCAACATATTCCTGATTTGGGACAGGTGCAAAAATTGTGGTGGGGTTAAACTCGTTTTCTTGGATCCAAACCCTCCCCTATATGTGGTGAATGGCTGAAAAATAAATACACAAAAAGACTCGCAGTAAAAATCAAACTAGAAAAAAGGCCAACTTATCAAGACCAGTACCCTTACAATGAAGTACATAAAATATGAGGACAATACACACGGGTACTGTCCTGACAATTGAGCGCAGTTACTGAAAGCTAGCTAAGGACATAATTTCCGTTTGACTATGATATCAAGCCTTCTTACATATGAAACTGTCCTGTACCATAATCAAAGAAAAGGAATGCATTTTTCAAATTCACCAAATAATGGCCAAGTATAACAAATTGTATTTTTTCCTTTTTTTTTTTTTTAAAATGTACCAAAAACATGCTTCTTTGAAATGTGTTCAATATTCTATATCATAAAAAATTTCCCTGCAGATATGTAACTTTTTCCCTTTATTTCGGAACCCATGGATTAGGCAATTTAACTTCAGGAAATTGGGATGGCCCTTTAAAGAACTGGAACTCGGGATGAAAATGCAATTGGGATCGGGATTTTATTGTGAAATTTAATGGTATTGACAAAATAAAATTCTTAGATACAATCTTTCAGGATTGGAACTTTTTGCAAATTTCTTTTCCTGACTTTCGGGATTTGTTCATTTCAATGACCAGAAATTGGGATAAGAACCCCTTTCATACCCCCTAAACCATGGTACATTCTAATAAGGATGAATGGACAGGAGAAACATGGAATAATCAGAACCTCTTACCTGTATTAAAGTGTTTATAAACAGGCACAAATACTGAAGAAAGTCGATCATAAGAATTTGCCTGATCTGAAAATAAAATGAAATAATATCAACACTTTTCTATTAAGCTCGAAATGTGCAATGTTAGCTGAACAACTATTTATTAAAGCTTGAACTTTTTTTTTTTAGTTTTTCTTCTTAATATTTCACCAACATTTTATTAAATTCCTATATAGTTTGATGTATAATGCTTCATATTTTTAAGACTACCTAATTCAAACAATAAATATAGAAATTAAACTAGAGGCTCAGAGACTGAGCCTGTATCGCTCATCTGACAAAACGCTTCTAATTATATGCCATGCATGACCAAAAATGATCATGTTTTTTACCAATGGGGTAGGGTGTTTAGGTATGTTCTCAATTAGCACCCATGTGTTTTGTCTGATCCTATTGAAATGAGTAATTTTTGCAAAGGACCTTCTATACATTTAGTATAATTTGCTTTAATTGTTTTGAGAGAAGATGATGAAAAGGATGGTTTTCTCATACTGGGCTCCAATGTTAAACTATGTTCTGCACTTGAGGCAATGTTTTTTTGTCGGATTGAAATGAAATGTGCAATTTTTGTAAAGTACCTTCAGTCATCATTCCTGTAAAGTTAGGTTGAATTTGCTTCTGCTATTTCAGAGGAGTAGATGAAAATGTGATTTTCCCATAGGGTCCAGTGTTAAACCTAAGTTCCACACTGGCAGCCATGTTTTTTATTGGATCAGAACGAAATGAGCAATCGTTGTAAAGGACCTTCCATTCATCATTCCTGTAAAGTTTGGTTGAATTTACTTCAGTTATTTCAGAGGAGTAGATGAAAATGTGATTTTCCCATATGGTCCAATGTTAAACCATGTTTTGTGCTGGCGACCATGTTTTTCGTCGGATCGGAACGAAATGAGCCATCTTTGTTTAGGACCGTAAGTACATCACTACTGTAAAGTTCGGTTCAATTGGCTTCAGCCGTTTCAGAGCAGAAGATGAAAATATGATTTTTCCCATAGGGTTCAATGTTAAACTTAAGTTCCGCACTGGCAGCCATGTTTTTTATCGGATCGGGACAAAATGAGCAATCTTTGTAAAGGACCTTCCATTCATTATTCCTGTAAAGTTTGGTTGAATTTGCTTCAATGCTTTCAGAGGAGTAGATGAAAATGTGATTTTCCCACAAGGTCCTTTGTTAAACCATGTTCTGTGCTGGCGGCCATGTTTTTCGTCAGATCGGAAAGAAATGAGCAATCTTTGTTAAGGACCTTAAGTACATCATTCCTGTAAAGTTTGGTTCAATTTGCTTCAGCCTTTACAGAGTGTGATTTTTCCCATATGGTCCAATGTTAAACTTAAGTTCCGTGCTAGCGTCCATGTTTTTTATCGGATCGGAACAAAATGAGTAATCTTTGTAAAGGACCTTCCATACATCATTCCTGTAAAGTTTGGTTGAATTTGCTTCAGTGTTTTCAGAGGAGTAGATGAAAATGTGATTTTCCCATAGGGTCCTATGTTAAACCATGTTTCGTGCTGGCGGCCATGTTTTTCGTCGGATCAGAAAGAAATGTGCCATCTTTGTTAAGGACCTTCTATTCATCCCTCTGTAAAGTTTGGTTCAATTTGCTTCAGCCTCTTCAGAGCAGAAGATGAAAATGTGATTTTTCCCATATGGTCCAATGTTAAACCTAAGTTCCGAGCTGGCCGCCATGTTTTTTATCGGATCGGAACAAAATGAGCAATCTTTGTAAAGGACCTTCCATACATCATTCCTGTAAAGTTTGGTTGAATTTGCTTCAGTGCTTTCAGAGGAGAAGATGAATATGTGAGAAGTTTAATGGACGGACGGATGGACGGACGACGGACGCCAAGTGATGGCAATAGCTCACACTGACCCTTCGGGTCAGGTGAGCTAAAAACCAGAGGCTCACATGACCCTAAATTCCTCATTTGGTGTTTACATTGTGATATAGTTTGATGTATAATGATTCACATTTTAGGACTTCCTAACTCGATCAACAAACATAGAATTTAAAAAAAAAAACTATACTTTAAAATTTTGATTAAACTGTATCATTCAATCAATAAATACAAATACACTGACCCTGTATCCTTAATGATGTCCAGGTATAACTGGTTGGTAAATTTGAAGCTACAGTACATGTTGTCTTATCTACAGAAATTGTGTTCACTCTTTTATCTGGTAACATGCATGCTTGTAGAACTGGATCTAATTTTGTTTGCTTAAATTAAAAAAAAATAATTGAATCAATAATTGCAATGCAAATCTAATTCTTCGCAGTCAAACATTAAAGTTTTAGTAAAAGAAACAAAAACATACATAATAAACAAATATTCCAGTAATTGGCAAGTTCCTAAAAATTAGTATTTATAGATAAATATAAAATAACTTTCAAGTGTGTTAACATAATTACATACATCTATAAGATAAGTATATTAATTTGTATATATATTTATCTGCTATATTTGAAAAAACAAGAGCTGTCGCCGGATGGCAGCCAAAGATACCCCCCGCTCATTGAACCCTGAATCGATATGGTAAGTGCAAAATTAAGTTGGTGTGGACACAATACAGTTGCGGACACAGTACAAGTGTGGACACAATA
>MJUU01050358.1:45029-62240 GCA_002080025.1 Modiolus philippinarum
ATCTACATATAGTGTTCTTCCTTTGTCTGAAGTTTCATCAAAATCCTTCAAGTGGATTAAGAGGAGTTGTGCGTAAGAGGTAACCCCTATATAGGGAATCAATGAAAACTCAAAGTTTAATTATCTCCTCTTCCTGGTTTCTGACAATAATTATATTCCTTCATGCACATCTCCATATAGTGTTCTTACTTTGTGTAAAGTTTCATTGAATTGCTTCAAGTGGTTTAAGAGGAGTTGCGCTTATGAGGTAACCCATACATGGGGAATCAACGAAAAGTCCAAGTCCCATTATCTCCCCTTCCTGGTTTTGGTCAATAATTATATTTCTTCATGCACATTTCCATATAGTGTCCTTCCTTTGTGTAAAGTGTCATCAAAATCCTTCAAGTGGTTTAAGAGGAGTTGCGCTTACGAGGTAACCCATAAATAGGGAATCAACGAAAAGTCAGTTATATTATCTCCCCTTCCTGGTTTCGGACAAAAATTATATTCCTTCATGCACATCTCCTAATAGTGTCCTTCCTTTGTGTAAAGTTTCATCAGAATCCTTCAAGTGGTTTAAGAGGAGTTGCGCTTACGAGGAAACCCATAAATAGGGAATCAACGAAAAGTCAAAGTTGGATTATATCCCCTTCCTGGTTTTGGACAATAATTATATTCCTTCATGCACATCTCCATATAGTGTCCTTCCTTTGTGTAAAGTTTCATCAAAATCCTTCAAGTGGTTTAAGAGGAGTTGCGCTTACGAGAAGTGTGGACAGACGGACGGACAGACAGACAGACAGGGTGATTCCTATATACCCCCCAAACTTCGTTTTCGGGGGGTATAAAAACTTACTGATACTGTGCCATTGAGTGTGTATGAGACCCACAAAGGACTATTCATATTAGAATCATATCCAGTTATATGTGTTGCCTGGTACAATAGATTTACACTCTGTCTTGGGTAAGACTTCAGTAAAGGAATACCAAATGGTGTATGTTTTCTTTCTGCTTCTTTTCTTTCCACTTTTTCAGGCTAAAAAAAATATATATATTTGAATTTGTTTTCACGTAAGAAAAACAAACAAATGATGTATCATTAAATTTCAAAGTTTTGTCGACAAGGTTGCTACATATAACCATATGCCACAACCACACAAAAAACTTGAAACCCTCATGTTACAAAATGTGCAAATAATTGACTTTGTTTGCAGTATTGATTTCAACAACTGTTCAATATATGGGAAGAATAAGTATGAAAAAGGAAATTCTGGACATTGAAAAATAAGACCAATTAAAACTAGAGCTGTCGCCGAATGGCAGCCAGTTATACCCCCGCTATTTGAACCATGAGTCTATATGGCAAGTGTAAATTTAAGTGTGTGTGGACACAATACAGTTGTGGACACAGTTCAATTGTGGACACAATACAAGTATGGACAAAATGATATACCTCCCCCCTTTTTTTAAGAGAATACTCAAAGTTGAATGATCTCCCCTTCAAAATTTCGGACAGCAACCATATTACTTCATGCACATCTTCAGGTGGTGTACTACAACTGTGTGACATTTCATCAAAATCCAAGTACCCATTTAAGAGGACATGCACTGACAAGGTTCTTCCCAGCTTTTTTCCAGAAAATATTTAAAGATGAAATATCTCCCCTTCAAAATTTTGGGCAGCAATCATATAATTTCCTGCACATCTTCAGGTGGTGTACTACAACTGTGTAACATTTCATCAAAAACCAAGCAGCCATTTAGGAGAACATGCTGTGACAAGGTTCGTCCCCCTTTTTCACTTAAATATTCAAAGACAAATTACCTCCCCTTCAAAATTTCAGGCAGCAACCATATTACTTCATGTACATCCTCAGATGATGTACTACAACTGTGTAACATTTCAGCAAAATCCAAGTAGCTGTTTAGAAGAGCATACACTGACAAGGTTTGTCTCCCACTCTTTTTCCAGAAAATATTCAGACGAATTATCTCCCCTTAAAAATTTCATACAGCAACCATATAACTTCATGCACAAATTCAGGTGGTGTTCTACAACTATGTAACATTTCATTAAAATCCAAATAATTCAGGAGACCATGCGCTGACAAGCCCACCTCCTGAAAATCGACCCACTCCAGATTTGTTTATTTTTGAAACAAGTGTGTCTTAATTCCTGCATTCTAATTCGTGTCCGATATGCATTTTAGTTGACATAAACATAGCCATTTCAGGTAGTTGACAAAGGGTTTTGCTCATGGGAGAGTTGTTGTAGGCCTAGAAGAAAAGGGAAGATAGTTTGTCTCTAATTTCAATGACTTGAAGAAAATATTTGGCACTTTCATGCTTTTGATGACCTTGTATTAGGTGTAATAGATGAGAATACACTACTAGTGGTTGTGCTGCATTATCGTTTATTGGACAGGTTGGGAACACATTACAAACGTGATGTTGTATCCCAAACGGAAGGAACAACTGACAAGATCTACACCATTAAAAAATTATAAAAAATAAATTCCACCTACCTACCCCATATTTTTAATGGGGTTGGATGAAAATCTACCTATCAAGTTTAATTGGCCAAATAAAGGGAAATAAGGCAAGTGTACCACAAAATCTGTTGAACTAAATTAAATGGAGGTGTGTCATATGATCTAGCACATAAATAAAGGGGAATAATGCAAGTCTACCACAAAATCTGTTGAACTAAATCAAATGGAGGTGTGTCATATGATCTAGCACATAATGTTGACCAACCATCATGTAAAATCAAAACAATAAGTTGGTAACAATTTATAAGAATTTGCATCCACAAAATCTTAGTTCCAAGGAAGTCTGTGAAAGTTTGATAACATTTGTGATACACAGATATCTGGTTGTGGTCATATATTTCTTCTATCAGTATTTTCTGTTGTGGCAAGGCAGACAAATACAATTTTTTTACTTTAATGCAATCTAGTTCCATGTATTTTTCAGAAATTTTGGATATAAAAAATTAAGCTCAAATTCCATAAATCAGCATTTTGGGGACAAAATTTAAATAAGGATCACCCTATCCCATAAAATATTGATCTTCTTAAACTGATTGTAGTAGAAGTGATTTTAGCAGTCAGACATATTGTGTACAAAACATGTACATGTATATTTACTTCTCTAATTTCTACTTAATTTAACTAACGCTAAAAATATTTCTCATCTCTCAAGTGAGAACAATTCACGAGAAATTCCCCGCCAAATCTAATTGGAACATAATCCTAGGTGTTTTACATTATGTCATTAGAGAAACATTTTCCACAACTAAACATGTTAATTATGAAATTTCTCACATCTTGTTAAATAAATTTTCAATGTTTAAAAACTTGGCAAGCCTTGTTTTCAAGCATTTGCAAAATTTATTTAACTCGATGTGAGAAATTTCTTATCAACTTAGTTCTTGTTGTAGAAACTATATTTCTCATATCTCAATTTCAAGGAAAAAAATCAAAAACAGGGATTAAACAAAACAACAGTTAAACAGCAAATAAAATCTAGACAAGACATGACTTGACACTTCATGTTACTGTAAACCTGGAAATTTTCGCGGCCGTTTTATTTTTGTGATTTTCGCAGCTGGAATGGAGGCACAAAAATAAAACAGCGCAAATATACTTGCCAATTATTGAAGTCAATGGCCAACAATTTGGCAGCGCAAATTCAAAACTGTGCGAACTAATATCCTGTCAATTTACCGTGAAATAAAGACGGCACGAAAATTTCTCGGTTTACAGTACCAATATTGAAATTGGAAACCTTTAAGGTCTGGGTCGCTACTCATATTTTGGTATTTCAGTCAGATTTTCAGACTAAATCTTACAGCTTCATAATTTCAACCATGTTGAATTCTGATCAGCACAAAATAAGCAAAATCCCATGCTCTCAAACATTTACAAAGTTTTGTTCTAATTGCCCAAGTAGTCTCTGAGGAGATGATGCATTAAATGGACAACCAAAGTTGTAGCAAATGCCAATGAAAGATGCAAAATAATGACAATAGCCTTTTGCCTATAAAAGCTAAAAGTCTTTATCATAGACATATTAAATGTGAATAAGCATTTAAAATTTATACAAGGAGACCTAGCAGACACTGAGTAGATTGTTCCAGGTAGATATAGATAAATTTGTGATGATGTCACAGTAACATTTTGACCAATTATGAACAGATAAAATGTAAACAAATCAAACCGGAAGTCATGCGGGCGGTGTAGGATTCTAGATTTTTCGTCAAGTATATGGGAAATCAACCAACTTTCAATGCCATCATTTAATTCAGTTTCTTCCTCTAATTTTACATGATGGATGTTTTCTGCTTAAAATCTTATAAAGAATTGTCATATTAATTTCAAAAATGTGCATCGAAAGAATCCAATTTTATACTCAGACCTTTTCCATTATCTTACTACTGATTCCCAAATGTTTCACCTCTTCATAAAATTTATATTCTGTATTGCCTGGAATTATCTATACTGATCATGTTACCTTAGTTACTGATCCAAATGATGGACACCTCTTCAGACACCCTGTAGATAATGTAATATCCAAGCTGTCAGAATTATTCTTGATATAGTCCATGTTTGGCAGAACCGTGTGAATTTGTGGTGGGTTACGTAACAGATGATACAAACTTCCTTCAGTTCCATTATTAGGTGCCCCAGTAATATTTAAAACCACTGCAAAATATTTTTAGGGAAAAACACTGAAAGATTTAGAGGATATATATCAACTTTTTTTTTAACTAATCAGTTCATATGTTTTGAAAAAGGCCACATCAAGTTAATTAGTAGATTCTCATTCAGGGTCATCAAAAATTAATGGCACTTGTGGTAGACAACCTACAAAGTCTTTTTTCGGCAATATAACTGAAAATGGTAACATTTGTGGAAAACGACATCTTTCTGGTTCCTTGGAATCTCAAAAGTAAACTGAAATCGTAATTTTGAAACACAACAAAAAAATTGGGGCATGCAGGTATATGTGGGGCATACATGGATGACAATCTACTTATGAACTTGTTGTGGCCAAAGCAAAACAATATTTCTTAATCAAAACATAAATGACTATGCAAAGTACATTATGATATGAGAGTGGTACATTGAACAGGGGTACATAAGGCAAAGTAGTGACTTAATAGTTAAGTATTGAGACACAGTTTTTTGCTGGACACAGTGAGTTTAATCAAGTTCTATCCAAAGAACTTAAAAAGTTGAAAACTATATATTATTTTTAGGGCTCTGGACCCCTAATTAATAAATAAAATCTTATGAAATAATTAACTGACTGATTAAGGCCATAATAAAAGACTTCCTAGATTATCATCCATTTTTTCTTAAAATTTGGGGATAGGTGGGCAAATTTTATTTTATATTTTTTATCTTTTTTTTTTAAATTTGTCATTTTAAATGAAATTTACCAAAATTGGCAAACAAATCAAATAAAATTTTTTAAGGCTGATGAAAATAATTGTTTTGGGTGGGGATGAGAATCTGCAATATTTTTTATAATGGCTGTATGCAGTACAATTAAAACAAATACTGAAGTAAAATCTCTTTTGCATTAATACAATACGTACAAGACATTAAGTTGTACAGCTCAATATTCTCAAAAGGTTCTACCATAATATTCTGTTTAAAGGATGGACCATGAGCCAAGAATAAAGCCTGAAAAAGCAAAGAATTTTTTTTTTAGAAATATCAGAACATAAATAAATATATACAATTTTTGTCCAAAATTGGGGATCCAAGTGTCCAATAAATTAAAGCAGTAGATTTTCCATCTTTCGAGCAAACTGATCTTGAGTCGGACACTTTTATTTTTGAACAACTGTCATCTGAAGAATGCAATTTCTAACCGATCAAATAGAGTCCTAATGTAAAGTATGGATCCTTATTGGTCATTCTCAGCCTGAATTCATTTTATCTGGTTATGGAAAAGATGTTCTAAGTTGAAAAACTTGTATCTGATCCTTTTGTCTCATTTTTCACAACAAAATATGTTTTCATTACACATGTAAATCATTAATTTCAAATTTAATATCGAGTTGGACATACAGTTCGTGGCCATAACACAGCACACAGCTGAAAATTTTCCCATACATTTCATATAAAAGAGACCGATGTTCAAAAAATTATCTAGAATTCATAGAAAAAAGAAGGGAAACAGGGAATGTGTCAAAGAGACAACGACCCAAAGGGGAGTTATAACAACTCAAAGCCACCATAAGATCTTCAATGAACCGTGAGGAAACCCCACACCGAATGCCAGGTCGGAGTCCGCCCCTAAATAAAGAGTAATCAAGTTCAGCAAAATAAGCATAATCCTAGACTCCTATAGACAAAATTGATGGGTGTTCCATGGAACACTTGTGTCGCCTGCACTACAGAAGAGCCATTTTTGGCCTAGTGAACCTCTAAAATCTGTAAAAATTAAAATTTTAAGTATTAGGTGAATGTCTAGATTAGGAGAGAAAAATATCCTGCATATTTGTTTAGAATATGAATTTCCATTTTCGAAGGACATGTTCAGATTTACAAAAAGAATAAACTAATGATTTATTTTGGCTCTGTGAACCTCTAAAATCTATAAAATCTAAATTTTATGTATCAGATGCTCAACTGTATCAGGTAAACAACATATCCTACATGTTTGGTAGGAATCTGACTTTAGTTATGATGGAGTTGTGGATTAACACACCAGATTAATAAATGAGCTATTTTGGCTCTGTGAACCTCTAAAATCTGTAAAACCAAAATTCTAAGTATCAGATGCACAACTACACCTGGGCAATGACATATCCTGAAAGTTTAGCTAAATTCGGACTAGCAGTTTTGAAGGAGTTGCCGATACAAAAACCAGAATAACAAATGAGCTATTTTGGCTTGGTGAACCTCTAAAATCTGTAAAAACAAAATTCTAAGTATCAGATTCACAAATACACCAAGGCAATGAAATAACCTGAAAGTTTGGTTGAAATCGGACAAGCAGTTTTGGAGGAGTTGCGGATACAAAAACCGACAGACGACGCAGGACGACGACGTAAGACAACAGATAGTAATCCCTATGTGTCGACTCTGCTTACATCAGGTGACACAATAAAGTAAACTAACTAGAAAACTGACAAGACGCAGAAAGGCTTTATAAATTTCCTGACTTAGGACAGGCGTAAATCTTTGTTCCCCTCACAGAAGTGAGTTGGTAGCCATCTTAAAAATGATGTGACTCTGTTGGACTCTATTTCTTAAAAGTTTTGTTCCAATATCTCTTCTTGTATTTTCATGATAAGTGTACCGTTAAAAAGAGCTTGACTTACAGTTCTTCCCTATAATTGAGGAATAATTTATTGAACAATAGTTTCCACTACCCCACGACATAAACACAAATGCAAAAATTTCCAATCAAAATTTGCTATTTATTTTTGGTAAATTATATCACCAAAATTTTCAACCTGTGTTTAAACTTTAACAAAAAGTAAAATACTTGGTACAAAATTATTTCAAAATTACAGGAAGAAGCTGTTTGTCCCCCTCTTTTTTAACCATGCACAAATCATTAAAATTGGACTTGAAATGAAGTCTTGAGAATTTTTTTAACATCGGCTGTTTCTACATTAAATGCACAGGGAAATTTTCTGGGGCATACTGTAATATGGCCATGCAATGTATTTGATTTTTGCTTCAGACACCTTACTTTGGAGCATTTTTTTTTTTTTTGCTTTGAAACAATTTTTAGTAGTGATAATTGTTCATTTTTGTGCTTAAAATGTCTATTTTAATTGTCACTCAGAGTACCCGTTATTTTTTCCAGGTAATATCTAAGGGTACCAAAAGCTATTGTGATATAGCTACTAGTGTCCCACTCAATATCAATGCAAAAAATTACAAAAACTTTTTACCTGACTTTTGGGGAGCTATTGAAAAACTACTTGCCACAACAGTTTAACTCGCTTCCAAAGAAGGTATATAGAGTGTCTGACCATATAACTGTTGTTCAGACAAAGATTAACATAAAACACAGAACCATTCCAAAATATCACTTTCATGATATTGTTCAACTCATTATCATGTCCATCTAAGTATCAGTTTACCCTATTGCTTTTACAATCTCCTTAAAAAAAATGAAAATCATCACCTGACTGAAATTTGTTCTTTTATGAACAAAAACCCTGATATTTGTTCCCCTCACAGAAGTGAGTTGGTAGCCATCTTAAAAATGATGCGACTCTGTTGGACTCTTATTATTAAAAGTTGTGTTCCAATTCCTGCAAAGAAGTTTCAGAATAGAAGAATGCATGAGTTTTCCCATAGAGTCCAAAGTTAAAAAAAACTAATTTAGCTGCTGGTGACCATTTTGGATAAGCTATGTGAGCTAAAAATCTTGGGATAATATCATCAAACGACAGTTAAGAAAATATACCATAAAATTATGCACTTACATTCATGGACTTGTACATATTATCGTATCCATGGTTACCACCAGCACAATAGTTCTTCTTATAATTACGTAATGACCTGGAAGTACAACAACAATAACACATTTCAAAAACTTTCTTTTTGTAATAAAATATTAGCATCCCTTTGATTCATTCGCATTTAGGATTTCTACCACTTCTTTTATAATACAATTATTTAACAAAAGATTTCATTCTAAAGCTCGATTTTTTTTTTCTTTCAAACTGATTTCTATGGCAGTTATAAAGCAATTTTACAGACTACTATAACAGTCCAAATTCTTCTTATACTCCCACTCTAAAAAACAATAGAAGTTTCCATTTTCATCTCTATATCAAAACTGCTGTAAAAAAAAAGAAAAATTGTGAGTAAATATCACTAATATATACCCCTGCTTTCCCATGATGATAGAAATTTATGATTTTTCTAATAAAAGCTTGAATCTTTGTTGAGATCAAAAACTTAAGTAGAAATAAATGAATACACCTATTTCTGTAAGTAAAGGTGGCCTTGACCTTTTAACCTACTGACCCTTAAAATCCTGTCTTTCTTACCACTAAAGCTTTCATTAGTGTAAATTTACAGGTAATTCAAATCCATAGTAATTCCAAAGTTATTATATGGAAACTAATATTTGACATAAATTTTCAATTCTGCAGGTATATGTGCCGCTAACCAAAGTTATGCTGGCCACAGACACGGATGATGCAGCATACGACTGTGCAATACCATAATAAGATTGCAAAATTTTTGCAGTTGTATAAAATGTTTTACACGATAAATCCATTCAGTCACATAATAAGCAATTCCAGCACCATTTCCATTCAAGCAAATAATTTTCAAAGAAAACCGGAGGCTCACATCATTTGAATTTGCCACTGTTTTATTCAATGATTGGTTGTAAAATCATACATCTTTTAAACTACCCTCATGTTACAATGCCTAATTAATGCCAACATTTGCATAAAGTATATTTAAACAAGTAATAAACAAAATTTTCCAATAGTATCAGATGTTAAACTAAGATATGTGTTGGTTGCCATCCTGGATTTATTGATATATACTTTATTTGATGTTTATTTCACTGAACTTGATTACTCTTTATTTATGGTGGCTTTGGGTTGTTATTTCTCCCCTTTGGGTCGTTGTCTCTTTGACACATTACCCGTTTCCCTTCTTTTTCTATTTAATTTATTATACTTCATGCAAATTTCTGATAAAATCCAGTCATTTCATTGGTTCTCCTGAATGTGGTATTTTGCAGTATTGTTTGTCTGCTCCGCCTTCCCCTAGTAAAATGTGATATTTTTGCCTAGCAATGAAAATATCACATGGTGAGAACGAAGTTTGCCAAACTCGGAAAATAGCACCCTCTCCGACTAAGATTTACCGATTAGTATTTAGTTCTATTTACTGACTTTAGCCAAAGCAGACAGTGTCTTATGTGAATTTCTGTCGCCAACATACATTATGGAATTTGCAGAGGTGTCTTTAGAGACAGCTGAGGAATCTTTAGATACAAAAGACAGCAAGTCTAAGAAACAAATGTGCTGTCGCGGGAGGTAGACCAGTAAATACTTGTTTCATAAAAAATGTCAGTCCCTTCCTCTCTTCTGTTTCATATAAAATGTCAGTCCCCCCCTCTCTGGAAGAAGAGAGTGAGGTGAAACAAATGCCTTGTTCCATAAGCATCTGGCAGAAAAGATGTTTTGACTGTGTTTGAAGGGTTTCCAAATGTTAACCTAAATGTTATCCAAAACATGCAAACTCTTTTTGTTCACTCAACAGTACCATGAAATCATTAATCAAAGCATAATACTAATTGTTTCTAAGAATAACTTTATTTTCATTTTTCAGTTGGCACATGTAAGAGTTTTTAAAAAGTGGGTTCAGATGTTGTTATTCATATTGATTACCGGTATATTCTTGACTAAAAAACACTTATTTTTTCATGAGAAACTATATTATTTATTCAGTAATAAGGTAAAAGGAAGGCATTCAGTATAATAAAAAACATACTGCTTTCATAGGAGGCTCGGTCTCGGATGATATTTTTCTTCATGTGATATTTTTTCTTCATTTGGTATCTACCATACCACCCTCCACTGAAGGCAGTATGTTTATAATATCACATTTGGTAAAGGGAAATAATGTTACCATGAATTGTCAATATCAACTTGATAGATGAAAAGGTTCTCACAAATCAACAAGTTATAATAATGTTGGACATTAGTCATCACTTTGTGGTTTCATTAACCAGAATCTATCAATGGATAGACACTAAACCAGCAGATTAGATCATCTTCAAAGAAATGATATGAACATGTTATATTATGTCATATTTACATATCTATGTTACCTTGCATAATTATTTAATCATCATAACTAACTTGAATGTTAATAGCCATTTATACTCCACATCCATAATTATATCATCAATTCTCTAACTGTTGGCAGAGTGATGTCTTAACAACTAACTTGAATGTGAACAGTCATTTATCTTCCACATCCACAATATAATATCATCAATTCTCTGACTGTTGGTAGAGTGATATCTTAACGCCAGACCTGAATGTGAACAGCCATTTATCTTCCAGTCATCCACAATATAATATCATCAATTCTCTGAATGTTGGCATAGTGATGTCTTAACAACTAACTTGAATGTGAACAGCCATTTATCTTCCAGTCATCCACAATATAATATCATCAATTCTCTGACTGTTGGCAAAGTGGTGTTTTAACAACAAACCTGAATATGAACAGCCATTTATCTTCCACATCCACAATAATATCATCAATTCTCTGACTGTTGGCAAAGTGGTGTCTTAACAACAAACCTGAATGTGAACAGCCATTTACCTTCAGTCATCCACAATATAATATCATCAATTCTCTGATAGTTGGCAAAGTGGTGTCTTAACAACAAACCTGAATGTGAACAGCCATTTATCTTCCACATCCACAATAATATCATCAATTCTCTGACTGTTGGCATAGTGATGTCTTAACAACTAACTTGAATGTGAACAGCCATTTATCTTCTACATCCACAAAATAATATTGTACAATTATGGCCGCTGTTAAGGGAAACATCCAGATTTGTCAACCCTTGGAGGGAAACCACCCCTCCAAGGGTTGACAAATCTGGATGTTTGCGTCAACAGAGGGCCATAATTATTTTATTATATTTTAAACAGCTTCATTAATTCCAAATTAAGAGTCTTATATGGTTTTAATCTCACAAAGAAGACTGATATAATCTGCTAGTGATTTTTAGAATCTACAAGGTTGTTTCTCTCTGCGACGTCATATCCAGGTTGTTTAGCGGGAAAAAACAGGGTTGTTCCCGCAGTGATGTCATATCGAGGTTGTTTGCTAAAACATCAGAGTTATTTTGAAGTCACATGATTGCTTTCATCCAATTAAATCTTCTCTTACTTAGTAAAATATAATAACATCAATTCTCTGACTGTTGGCATAGTGATGTCTTAACAACTAACTTGAATGTGAACAGCCATTTATCTTCCAGTCATCCACAATATAATATCATCAATTCTCTGACTGTTGGCATAGTGCTGTCTTAAAAACAAACCTGAATGTGAACAGCCAATTATCTTCCACATCCACAATAATATCATCAATTCTCTGACTGTTGGCATAGTGATGTCTTAAAAACAAACCTGAATGTGAACAGCCATTTATCTTCCACATCCACAAAATAATATCATCAATTCTCTGACTGCTGGCATAGTGATGTCTTAACAACTAACTTGAATGCCATTAACAGCCATTTATCTTCCACATCCACAAAAAAATATCAATTCTCTGACTGTTGGCAAAGTGATGATTTAACAACAAACCTGAATGTGAACAGCCATTTATCTTCCACATCCACAAAAAATATAATCAATTCTCTGACTGTTGATAGAGTGATGTCTGAACGACAAACCTGAATGTGAACAGCCATTCATCTTCCACATCCACAATAATATCATCAATTCTCCGACTGTTGGCATAATGATGTCTTAAAAACAAACCTGAAGGTGAACAGCCATTTATCTTCCACATCCACAATAATATCATCAATTCTCTGACTGTTGGCATAGTGATGTCGTTTAGGTAACTGTGATTTCTCAAATACTTTCATGTGTGGATTTTTACAACTCATATCATTTATTATACTGGATACAGACACTGTAAACAAATCATTTTATAAATAAGACTGGTTATAAACATTGAACCAATTCATATCATTTGTTCCACTGAACACTGAACACAAAAGCTAATACAGTAGAACTTTGATGGCCCGACCTGCAAAACCTTGAACACTATAGATGTCTCGAACCCAATTTCTGGTCCCTTTGTTCAAAGCTTAAACATAGTTGGACCTCAATAGGTCGAATACCTCTCTATCTCAAACCATTTTCATCAGTCCCTAGGGTGTCTGAGCCATCAAAGTTCAGTCCCTTGGGTGTCTGAGCCATCAAAGTTCAGTCCCTTGGGTGTCTGAGCCCTCAAAGTTCAGTCCCTTGGGTGTCTGAGCCATCAAAGTTCAGTCCCTTGGGCGTCTGAGCCATCAAAGTTCAGTCCCTTGGGTGTCTGGGCCATCAAAGTTCAGTCCCTTGGGTGTCTGAGCCATCAATGTTAGACTGTATTTTATTATACTTGAAACATGAACTGCAAACAGTTTGTCCCATTATTATACTTATGGTGCTGTGAACCACACATACTACTTATTCCCAAGTGATAAGTCAGAATATGATTGCTCTGATCCTAGATACTCAAATTCTACTATCCGACGTAACATCACAGTACTTGATTGACCAATCAGATCAGGGGATTTTTATCTTACACCCCAATATAGCTAGGTGAAACAAGTGATATCTACCTATACAATCTATGTAAAAAAATAAAAAATTTTAATTTTAATTTTAATATCTTCTTTATAACAATAACCATAATCTTGAAATTTGGATATAATAATAATATTGACGTTCTAAATGAATATTCCGAGTTTCATTTCATATATCTTGAAAATGAATGAATACCGGTAAATCAAAGTTGAAGTTACATAGATATATAGTAACATATTGATCTTTTCGCCACCTTAGCAGCCTATTAGGTAATTTGCCCTGATGTCCAGATGAGAGAATTATCAAGAAACCAAAAGTTCTGGAAGTCTGTTTGTAGCACTGTGACCATGACTCAGAAGATAGGAACCTAAAAACTAGTAGGGATTTGTAATAAGAGTGCATGTGACCAAGTTTTGTTTTGACCTGATGCTGGTTATTAAAGATATCATTTTCTTTCAAATTTTAATCTATTTTTAAACACTGTGATCTTGACCTTGAAGGTAGGAACCCCAAAATTCAATAGGATTCTTTCAGGTATATGTACACATGTTATCAGGTTTGGTTTTAATCAGTTGCTTAATACTAAATTAAAATGCAGGAAAAAAATCCACAAATTTAGTATTTTTATCACTTTAACCTTGACCTTGTGCTGGACACTCAAGTTATAAAATGAAAGCCAAAATTTTAGTCTATTTTTAGACACTGTAACATTACTTTGAGTGTAAGCTCCTAAAAATATATAGAAGTTTGTCTATGTAATAATAAGCCATGGCTGAGTTTTGTTAAATCTGATGCAGGATACTCAGCTAGATATAACCCTGAAACAAAAATTAAAGAAACTGTGTCCATGGCACATGGATGCCCCCTCCATACAGATATTTCCAAACAGGAAGTAGTTCAGCGATAGACTTGAAAAGGGGAGGCACGGTACAACTCTTCATACCAAAGCTTAAGACCAAATATCAAATCATTCCTACATACACAAGCTGAGAAATCCTTGACGAAAATATTCAATATATGGCTATAATGGGAAAAAAATCAAAGTTTTCTTCAAACAGGAAGTAGATGAGTGATGGACTTGAAAAGGGGAGACACAGTGAAACTCAAATCATTCCTGCATATGCAAGCTGAGAAATCCTTGACGAAAATTTTCAATATATGGCTATAATTGGAAAAATCAAAGTTTTCGTCACACAGCAAGCAGATGAGTGATGGACTTGAAAGGGGCAGACAGGGTACAACTCATCATACCAAAGCTTAAGACCAAATATCAAATCATTCCTGCATACACAAGCTGAGAAATCCTTGACGAAAATTTTCAATATATGGCTATACTGGGAAAAATCGAAGTTTTCGTCAAACAGCAAGTAGATGAGTGACCAACTTGAAAAGGGGAGACACGGTACCACTCATCATACTAAAGCTTCAGACCAAATACCAAATCCTTCCTGCATGCACAAGCTGAGAAATCTTTGACGAAAATTTCGGATGTACAAACGGACGGATGTACAGACGGATGGACAAGGGTAAAACTTAATGCCCCCGTTGCCTAACGGCGTGGGCATAATTAGTCTCCAAATTTTAGTATATTTTTTTTATACTGTAAGCATGACCTTGAAGGCAGCGATCCCTCAAAAATAGGATTCTGTCTCGTACAATAAATAAGAATGAAACCAAGTTTAGTTTTTATCTGAATATTCCCTATACATGTACTATTTTTGCTATACTGGAAATGTTCATGTTTGCACATTATGAAAAACAAGGATAGGTGTGTGCATTTAAATACATTTACTGTTTTTTCAATTTCTTTTAGATGGAGTGGCAAATTATTTTTTTGTGTGATTTCTCAAGTTTAAAGGCAAAAGTTTTACATACCTGTCACGCTAGCAACTTGATTAATTTTTACTAGCCTGAAGCTGATTTTACTGAGGCATATGACTAGTAGCTCAGACTAGCTAATCATCATAACATAGTGTCATACCTAGTTACACATGGGAATAGCATTTCCTTTTTTTACACTTGAAAATTAAACAATACCTTGATTCTGAACAAGCTGTGGATGAGAACGTCCATATTTTAGTGCAGGATTAATTCTGCCGAAAGCTCCTTCATAAATATACATGTTATCGGACTGTTTTACATAATCTTTCACTGTTATAACTCTGTCACATTCTGTATCTGACATTCCTGGAAAAAGTAACAAATTTCATTTCTTACTTATTCCTCTGAGAATCATAAATGCATATGAACTGATTTGAGGTACAACTACATGTCACTTTCTTTTTTCCTTTATAAAGACAGACATGAAAATAGTATTCAGAGACCATGCAAGTCTTTTCACTATACATTTCATGAAGCCATTTAATGTTCCTATTTCAATGGGAAAAAATTGCTATTAATTAGTCACAGAATTTCATATATTTTTTATATATTATTATAATTTACATGTTATTGTTTGTTTAACTTTTTGCACAGAAGTTTTTTTTATATTGATGTTGAAGAAAATACACTTAGCAGTAAGTCTTCCAGGGAAGACATGAGCCGCCTACATAATAACACAACAAGATCTTCTAAGTTCTGTCAAACAGGATGTGTCATGCAAGAAATCACAGACCCTCTTACAAAGTATAGGTCCCTATACTGATACTCCATGCCAAATTGCAGAAGGCAGGAATATGTGGTTACTTAGAAAAATGTGATAGAAATTTTCACGACTTGAAAAATATACTAAGTTCCGTCAAACAGGAAGTGGGCATGTGAGAATTCCAAAACTCTGTTGCACAGTATACAGTTATATGACATGAGTGAGTTCGCAAAGCAAAATTTTCCTGTGAATTTCAGGTCAAAACGATCAAAAAAATTTTTCTAGAATTTATTTTTTGTCCTATTTTATAATTCTTTATACATCTAAAGAGGGCTTAACCAATAGCTTCTCTCCGTTATTTATATATAACTTTATGTTCAGTTGATTTCTTATTGTGTAATACACATTGAATTTTTATGGTCACAATTTATTATATTAATATATAGCATATTTTGACGTTGTGAATTTGTGACATGTTTAATCTAAAGGTTTGGATACATGGTTCCTGAGAAAAATGTGACAGAAATCGTTTGTGTTGCCGCCGCCGACAACATCAGACAACAGATAGTGATCCCTATATGTCTCCACAGCACTCACGCAGACCACACAATAAGTACGCTATCAAGATTCCCTATAAATATTTTTGAAATTTGTCAATAAAGAATAAAAGTATAAGTTTGAGAAATAAATATTAAGCCCCATTTACATGCACAGTTCTACACAAATGTGCATTTTTACATAGGTAAAACAAAGCATCAAGGGGTCACCGTACGGTCTTCAACACAGTGAGGAACCTCACACCATATAGTAAGCCCTAAATGGCCCCAAAAAAGTAAAAATGTGAATAAATCAATGGAAACAAACCACATCCAATAACCCAAATATCAAGAAACTAAAATTTCATAAGAAGACAAGGACAAGCCAATGACCAACATATTCCTTACTTGGGACAGGCGCAAAAATTGCGGCGGGGTTAAACTGTATGTAAACGCAACTGCATATGTATGTAAATTTAAAAAATAGTAATGGTGCATTACATGATACCCTGCCACGTTTCACAAAATTTCAAAGTTTAAAGAAGCATAACTCCAGGTCCTTGGTACTTCTCCAGCCGAAATTATACTTGGCCTGTGTTTTATGGTAAACAACTTACATACCAAATTAGAAGACTGCATGTTATTTCATTCACAAGTTATCGGTCGGAAATTCTAAAATGTGCAAAATTTTAAAGTTTCAAGGGGCATAACTCCAGAACCCCTTTGACCTCTGAACCAAAAATCAAACTTGGCTTGAGTTTTGAGGTAAACAA
>MJUU01050360.1:0-23760 GCA_002080025.1 Modiolus philippinarum
AGGTGCCTGCCATACAAAACTCATGGAAGCTTTGTCAGAGTTTTCTCTATGGGTTAAAGCTTGACCTGTGGTGCCCTGTAAAACAGAATTTAAAATTTAATCAGCTGTATGAATTACTTTCTATTGGTCTAAAAATATAAATATTTTACAGTAGAGTGGCTGCTTCAGTTCACTGAAAATTATAATTGCATACAGTTATACAAAATTTTACCTCTATATCATTCATCTGTGCCATTTCCCAGCTAAATGGTTGGCATGATTAGTACAACTAGAGGCTCTAGGAGTCTGCAGCTCACCTGGTCCAAGGCTGGCATAGACAGTCCAAATAACTTCTATGATAAAGGGTCTCATTTTTTGTATGATAAAAGACCTCAATGTAATATAATCCAATGTGTCTGGTAAGATGATCTTTGCATGCATTTCTCATAGGGTTCTATGTAAAACTATGCTTCCCATTAGTGGCCATCTTCGATGTAATGTGGACTTATTGGACACATTTTCAAAGTGGGCAAGCAATTGAAGCAAAGGATCATTGTGACCAAGTTTGGTCCAAATAGGAAAAGTAGTTTCAGAGGAAATATTTGAATGTGTTTTCCCATAAGGTCTAATGTTAATCTAAGTTCCTTGCTGACGGCAATCTTTGATATGACACAAACTTGCCCGACATATTTTACAAAGACAGGAAACAACAGACAGTTGTGACCAGGTTCCAATTAGCTAAGAAGAGTTAGAGGAGAGGATCTTTGAATGTGTTTTTCTATAGGATCAAATGTTAAACGTTAAAAGTTTCCACTGGCAGCCATCTTGGATCTGATGCTGAATTTGATGACCAAGTTTAATTCCAATTAAGCCAGTAGTTTCTGTGAGGAAGGCCTTTAAATGTGTTTTCCAATATAGTTCGGTGTTTAGCTAAGGACAATTGTGACCAAATATGGTGTGACCAAATATAGTTCCAATAGGCCAAGTAGTCCCAGAGAAGATCTTTGAATATGTTTTCTCAAAGGGCCATTGTTATACTATGTTCCCTACTAGCATCCATATTGGATCTGATGGGGACTACCTGGACCAATTTTTCAAAGGGGACATAGTAAGGACAGAAGTGACCAAGTATGGTTCCAATTGGCCAAGTACTCTCAGAGGAGAAGATCTTTGAATGTGTTTTTCCCATAGGGGCCATTGTTAAACTGTGTTCCCTGATGGCCGCCATCTTGGATTTAATGGGGACTTGCCGAATACATTATTCAAAGGGGACAACTTAATGACAGTAGTAACCAAGTATGGTTCCAATTGGCAACATAGTCTCAGAGATCTTTTAAAGGGACTAAAGTTAAACTAAGATCCCCGCTGGTGGCTATCTTAGATGAGGTCAACAACTTCCATCATGAAGTTAAAATATAGTCCTTGACAAACTGAGCATTTTTGGATTAAATTTTAATCTTTATCTCAAATACTTTTCGAAATATAAGGCAAAATGTATAAACTTACAAAAAATTTGACCGATCAAGGGCAATAACTGCTATATAGGTATTCAGATTTTCTTTATAATTTCTAGGTGGGTAGATCTTGATATGCTGAATATTTTAGCTATTTAAAGTTGAAATCTATCTGTTATAGTTTTTTTTTTATAAAACATATTGAAATCTTGAAAATTTTATGGAAAAGGGCAATAACACTAAGACTGGTTTTTGGATTTCCTAAAAAATTGCAGGCAAGTAGATCTTGTCATGCTGGTCATTATTACTCTGTAAGAATTTTAATATCTGTAACGATTTTTGAGTTATCTGCCAAAAAATCCAATTCTAATATGACTCTCTTCTTTGGATTTGGAAACAAAGCTATCTTCTAATTCCAACAATATCTTTTAGCACATGTGCATTTTTTCACAAAAGGACATTCGTAATGTACAGTTTCACATTTTATTCACTCAATATTCATGTGTAAATAAAGTTTTAAATAATGAATCGCTCGAAACCTGCATCAAATTATGACAATAATAGAAATTTACAACAGTTACTGAATTTAAAGTCTCGGAACTGAAATTGACATTACCGTAACCTAGCAACGAATGTGTTGTTGTTATGAAATCTGATCCATGTTGCATGTCATGCTCTACAATTTAGATATAAAAATTTTTTAATTTTTAACCCAAATTATAAATATGAGTTTTATTCCCTTTCTTTATTTTTTGGCTTCAAATATAACATAACTAGGCAGTCATATAAATCAGAAATACAACCAGCTCACATTTATACCCGCTTTGATCTGAAAAAATCCGTATTTTATATTTTTAAAATAGATTATTTGTATTAATTCATAAGCGTATGGGCAACTTGTAGCAATAAAATAACGAATAAAGACTTCTCTATGTCCATTTATGTGTGTTTGTATGCAGTTTTCCGACATATTTTAATTCTAGTGTCAGACCCAGTATTGCCCTCTAAGAGCCGCTTCGAATGTTCAAAACGCTTGTAAAACATATCAGAATAGAAATAGATTATTGCAAGTGGGCTCTATGCGAATAAGAACATGGTCAGACCTTATATTTGTCTTCATTTTATACCTCGCTATCGCTCGGTATAAAATATTGACAAATATAAGGTCTGCCCATGTTCTAATTCACATAGAGCCCACTTGCAATAATCTATTTCTTAATTTACCCTTATATTCTATGTTTAGTAATGGAAGCCATGTTGTAAGATCCTCGTACTCCTCAGACACAATTTTCATATTAGATACCCTTGTTATTATTCAGACTAAGTTTTGTTCAAATTGGCCCAGTGTTTTCAGAGGAGAAGATTTCAGAAAAAAGTTTACAACAGATATGGATGCCAAGTGATGACAATAGCTTTCATGGTCTTTTAGGCAAGGTGAGCTAAAAAGATAAACATAATGGGTTGCATACAAAAAGCTTAAATAAGGCATATCAAACAGTTTATTTATATATTGTCAATTTCACAATTATCAGATATCTCTCATAAGCGAGAGACTCACATGAGCCTGTATCGCTCACCTGGTGACTGGTTTTAATCATTGTCATGAAAAGACCACCCATTCATACTATAAATCAGTTCACCAGATGTTACATTTTCAATCTTGGATGAGTTACAAACATAAAAATTACAACCTTTGAAAGGGAACACCCAAAGACAATCGTAATCAAATTTGGTTCCAATTGGCTCAGTAGGTTCAGAGGAGAAGACATGTGAATGCATTTCCCATTGGAGCCCTATATTAAACTATGTTCCATGCTGGGAGTCATCTTGAGTGAGGTACCAACGTCAAAATCACAAACTTTGAAGGGGACAAGCCAAGGACTATTGTGACCAAGTTTGGTTGAATTTGGCTTGGTAGTTTCAGAGGAGAAAATCTTTGGATGCATTTCCCATAGGGTCCCTATGTTAAACTATGTTCTCTGCTGGCAGCCACCTTCAATGAGGTATGAACATAAAAATCACAAACTTTCAAGGGGACCACCTAAAGACTATTGTGATCAAGTTTGGTTCCAATTGGCTCAGTAGTTTCAGAGAATACAATGTACATTTCCAATAGGGTCCTATGTTAAACTATGTCCTGTGCTGATGACCATCTTGGATGAGGTACGAACATAAAAATTACAAACTTTAAAGGGGACCAGCCAAGGACAATTGTATCCAAGTTTGGTTCCTATTGGCTTAAAGTGGTTTCAGGAGAAAAGACCTTTGAATGTATTTCCCATAGGTCCCTATGTTAAACTATGTTCCCCGCTGGCAGCCATTTTGGATGAGGTACAACCACAAAAATCACAAACTTTAAAGGGGACCACCTGAAGACTATTGTGACAAAATTTGGTCCACATTGGCTCAGTGGTTTCAGAGGAGGAGATCTTTGAATGCATTTCCCATAGGGTACTATGTTAAACTATGTTCCCTAGTGGCGGCCATCTTGGATGAGATGCTAATCTACTGGACATATGTAGAAATTGTAGTCCAGGAAAAGTTCAACACTTTTGTAATTCACATTTAACCTCCATCTCAAACAGTTGTTGAAATAAAAGTAAAAATGTTAAAAAATTGTGAAAATTCAAAGAAAAAGGGGCCATGACTCCTATGTGGGTCATCAGATTTTCTTCAAACTTGCAGGAAATGTGGATCTTACTATGCTGACCATTTTTGTAATACAAAAAATGTTAAAACTTTACTTCTATCTTCTATCATTTTCACTATATAAGACTAAAAGTAACAAAAAAAAACAAAAAATTATGGAAAAGGGGCAATAACTCCAAGATGGGTTATCAGATATTCTTCAAAATTGCAGGGTGGGGTAGATCTCATCATGCTGATCATTTTAACTCCGTCAAATTTTCGATATCTGGAACGGTGTCGAGTAATTTGCAAAAAACGGCAATTTACCCCTATATTCTATTTTTAGTAGCAGCGGCCATGTTGTTTGGTCTACGGACATAAAAATCACAAACTTGAAAGAGCATACACTGGTGATGATTCAGACCAAGTTTGGTTAGTATTGGCCAAGCAGTTTCAGAGGAGAAGATCTTTGAATAAAAGTTAACGGACGGACTACGGATGCCCAGTGATGGCAAAAGCTCACATGGCCTTTAGCCATGTGAGCTAAAAAAGTGTTGAGGATTTCAAAAATAATAAGAGAATATTGGGTCATCAATTTGGTTTCCATGGAAATGGAAGTCAAGCATTGACCATCATAACATTTTTAATGAAAATAAGGTTTTAGTTTAAAAAAGATAAGGATGCAACAGAAATAAAGTCGAGGCTTTCAAAATTTACAGAAAAAGATGTTCTATGAGTACTTACTGGTATGAAAGTAAACAAAATGTAAAGTGTCCAATATCAATTTCAAGTCTGTAATATTCTAAAGACTTCTCATATTGTTGATTTAATAACACTTTGATATGATGCACTTCAAATAACATACATGTATTACTCAAAATGGCAAAAATGGTATAGGTCTCAAGAGTTTGTTTCAAGGTACAAGTAAAACAAACAAATTGGCTTGCTATATGGTGTGAGGTTCCTCACTGTGTTGAAGACCGTACGGTGACCCCTAGATGCTTTGTTTTGGATCGTTTTAACCTGGATATGGGATGTTGTCTCCTTGACATTTACCCCATTTCCTTTCTTTTTCATATTGAAACTTTTGAAAGATTGCCCATCAGATACCTCCAAAAATTTCCCCAAACTATAGATAAATTTTAAATTGTATGATGGTATTTCTGAGAACTGAATTGAATTTAATCATACATTTTTCTTTTGACTCCTTAGTTATTGTGGAGGTATTTAAATTTAACCTAAGTAATTCAAGGAAACTTCATTGCATATTTTACAAACATGCATGGTGAGAGACTTTGTTACTTGATTTGGTAATCAAATGTTTATTTGTTGCTGGCTGCTTTCAGGTCAATTTAATTATTGTAAAAATTGTCACAGAAGTCAAAAAGCATCCAAGAAAGTTTTATCTGCAAAATTATATCAGGGGATATACATTTTGAATCTCAGGCAAAATTGTATCCTTATCACTGAATATATTGACAGCCTTTTTTCTAATTATAATCTTGAATAAAAGAAAAGGATAAAGTATTATGAAAAATTTCAACAAGTGGAATTATTTGTTGAATTATTTTTCCATGTTTATTATGAATAAATAGTTCAAGTTTTGAAGTAACTAGAACTGTTACCTAATGGCAACCAGTTATACCCCAAATGAGTAAACCCTGAATCAAAATGGTAAGTGCAAGTTTAAATATACATGTATGTGGACAAAATACAAGTGGAGACATAATGACATACATTGTTTGTAATTATAAAGAATTAACTTCTCTTCCAGGTTTCAATGAACATTTCATCAAAATTTAAAAAAAAAAATGATTAGGAGGACATGCACTTAAAAGGTACATGGAAGGACTGATAGATGATTTGACTGAATGGGTGATTCCTATATACCTTCTCCCCAACAAACTTTGTGGCTAAGGTAGAATGAAGAGAACTTCAGTTTATATATTGCTTATATCCCAAAAGCTAAATCATGTAGCTATTAGAATTTTTCACTAAATGTGCTTACTCTTAGTTTTTCTATCAAAATATCTAATTTTTTGGAACATTCAATTATTTCAAATGCCAGATTCATATCTCCCTAATCAACATATAACGACAAAACAATTCATCACTCCTTACAGCCAGGTATTGTTTGTTGTCAATGTTTATTTTTAACTCATGAAGGCAATACCAAATTCAATTTGGTAAGATAACAAAGCAGTGTGATCATTACTTCATGTACTTGTTGTGAAAATCTATTATGTATGAAATATTAACTTGCTTAGAAATACTATATATGCATTTAATTTGACATTTATTATACAGAAATGTGACACATGGTGATAACAATGTAAGCATACATACAATGTTCAGAAATCTTAATACTAACCAGACGAAGATCTGGACAGGTATATTGATATGGAGCATTGTTGTATATGCCAAATACTCCTATTTTCACATCTTGTTTTGCAAACTGTGCTAATCTGGCTTGCAGCAGAAACCCTCTGAACTTGAACTGTCCACATCCTTTCACAGTAACTAAAAGAGAAAGATGTGTAGAGTTAATAAAAAACATAAATGTTTTTAAACGTTTGTTGGAAATTGCCTTCAGATTGGACACATATTATAATTGTTATTCATGGACATGATAGTGTAAATGTAAAAGGTATGCTTTAAATGAAAACAGAGCAAGATAAAAAAAAAACGAATTTTCAAGACAAATAGTTTTCATGCCGATTTCAAAATTTATACATGGTATAGTCAGCTGTACAATTGTATATCATAGTGTATACAGGCAGTTTGATACATGTTGTTTATGTTATTTTTCCATTTAAGATCTTTCTTACTACAATGTATATGACACTAGTAACACAATCGATATTTTTAAAACCTTTGAAATGTTAGAACATTTATGAAATGAAATGTAGATACTCATGACAATTCATGCTAATAAAAACAAGAACAACACAATTATAATAAAACAATTATAGCATGGCAAGTTCAGTCAATAGATGGATTTGTTATACCTCCTATATAGCCATATTACATAAAATAATTAATTTGGTCTGTTTTTTATCAATTTGTGTCGGAAAAGACTGTTGCCGGGTCAACAGTTTTTGGACTGTTGCGTGCCGTCCTTCATTCCACTGGTTAACGACGTCACGTGATTACGCATGACGTCAGCATTTCCCATTGAGGTATAACAAAACAGTTATAGACTTGTTTCTCTGACAACAGCTATTTTGTTAGACCCTGAAACCAAATTTTGCCCTCGGCCTATCGACCTTGTGCAACAGTTTGGTCTTCGGGTCTAACAAAACAGCTGTTGTCCTAGAACCAGTCAATAACTGTATATTATGGAACTGATAAGAGTTGGTCAAAAGGAATGTAATGCTGTCTAACAGCACAAAACTCTTGATTTTGTTCCCTACAAATGTTTTATGTATTAAAACGATTCTCTTTTTTGGCAAAAGGTAAATAATAAGAGACATAATTTTTTGGCTTGTTGCTTGGAATATCTAAGTAGACCTGGTATAGATTTAAAGTAAACTGTACTGATCCTGAGACTCAGTGCTAGGGGGTCAATACAGCATCAGAAATTAATAGCAAATTATGTTTCTCTAATGATATGTCAAGTTTAAACCGGAATACAATTCACGGTGTTTATCATTGATCATTAGAGAAAAAGATTACACCACTTTATCCTGTTTATTACCATATTTTATCCACTCTGGATAGTTAAATTAAAATTTAACTATCTCTAGTGGATAAAATATGGTATTAAACGGGATCTTGTGGTGTAATCTATATTTATTTAATATCTTTATTTCATTATTTCTATAGTACAAAAAGGTAAGATGGGAGATTTTGTCAGCTCTTTTACTTGACCAATTACGGTGGAAGTATATGTCCTTTTATTCCTTTACTTCCAATTCTTCCTGGTTTTCATATATATAACTACCGTATTTCATGCCATTCATGGATTCTTAAATTTATGGTTCCAAATTCTATGCATTAAACTCTAGGGAAAAATACCTTTCACTGGAAATAAAACACATACCTTGGTGCACATGCTCTTATGACGGAGTTGGTAAAATATATCTTTTTGTGAACCAATAGTTAATGTTTTATTTTCAACTAATGAAATTGCAGATCCGAACTCACTGCCATGCCTGTCATGTAAATAATATGGGGGAGTTTTTGTCATGGCATATTGAGGGAAAACTTTGACTTATAGAACTTGGTAGTAAACAATGAGGGTCAAGATGAGAAGAAATATTGAAAATATATTTTAGTAAGCTTCAACCGGATGTCAGTGTCAACATCATGCATATCATGGTGTTCTATGGTATCGCAGTACTTGATGTTTTCGGTCCATGTAACTTGACAGGTTTACAAAATCAATCGATTTTTTATGTTATTGATAATGTATGTTTTCATCATGCCATAACCATTTACTGTAAATGTGTTTGCGCAATAAATATTGTCTATTGTCTATTAAAGAACCTTTCATTGAACAACAATGTATGAATGCCTCTTTCCTCGCACAATTGTTTGTTTGTTCCTCTTGGTAAAATTTGAACACTGCCTCATCTGACAAGCCTAAAGGGTGCACAGTATGTCAGTTGTGTCCAGTTTAAAAAAAAATCGTAATTTTTCCATTTATTGATAGTAAAATGTAATGAAGTTAGACCGTTTGTCCTACATTTAAGGAACATAAAAAAAAAGTTCACTGTCTTCTAAAAATTCATATTATCATAGCTTATTTTTTGTACCAAATTGGTAGTGTTTTGAGAGTACCTACAGTACAAATAGAGGCATTCAGTTAAAAAAAAATCACTCAAATCCGACATCGGTGAATTGCGGGTGAAACAGGGTGAATGTGCGACATCAAACCGGACATTCACAGATGTCTGAGAAACTGATAAACATAGGATTAACTCACCTGCTGTTGTTAATTGTTACTGCCAATATTTATCTTGTGTATACGAAGTATATTTATCTCTAAGTGCAGTAGGATTTTGGAAATGCCATGAACGGGGAATGAATAAGACTGTTTGGTATTGATCAGAAGTCTAGATTTTTGACAGAACTAATGAATTTACAAATGGAGATGATAAGGGGGTTTTAAGAATATATTACTAGAATGATCAGCGAGGGAAGCTGCAGGGCAGACATATCGAAAACTGCCTGACCGAAGGACAAATCAGGCAAAACTTGAGTCGGTCTGGCAAAAATTATCAGCCTACAGGACCGAATGTCAGGCATAAATTTGACATTTCCTAAATGCGACGAAACTGAAGGTCCTGTAAATTTATCTTCGGTCTGGCAGTTTTTCCTTATTTGCCTGACCGAATGTCCTGCAAGGCCTCTGGAGTTTTCGATTTGTCTGTGAAGGGATAAAATAATTACCGTGATCCTGTAGAATCCGCAACATCATAGGAAGGAGTATACACACAGGCATTTGTTTCTATCAATGGGAAGGACGTGTGACAACGTACATAGCGAGAATACATTTTTGTAGGTTGTCACAAAACCTTCCCATTGATAGAAACAAATGCCTGTGAACAAGCCTCTGTGTTCAGAGCATTTCACTGTTAAAATTAATATAGCAGGGGTTCATAAAATGTACAATTCGAACAAATATTTGAAAGAACATTTTACATAATGATTATTGAATGCTTTCTTATATGGTGTATGGGAGATAACTCGTACTTGGCTGTGATAGCACCATAAAACAATGTTTAGAATAATTAATGCGTTAATTTTGCTGTCTTGTTTTTGTTTTGTTTTATATCTATGTAATTGATGATAGTTCAATGTTGGACTTTAATTTCAATAAAATTTACTTACTTACTTACTGTTAAAGAATTCGATAAGCTAGTGCTGTTTTGTGCTAAAAAATCAGTTTGGGGCAAACTGAACCAGGCTGGCTCTGAGTTTAGACTGAATAACATAAAATGCTTCTATTTATCTGTATTTCCTCACTCTAATTTTAAGTAGGGATTCGAATTTCCAGCCAGGAAATTGACAAGTACATAACAAAACCGGGTTACATTGCGGATATACCTAGAAAAAAATACGGGTTTTACTAAAGGAACGCTATCAACCCCGTAAACCTACCGTGATTACTACGCAACATCTGTCGAAATTTTGAATGTGATGCCTCGGTATTCTTAAGTTATTCTAAAGTAACAGGTCTACGAGAAAGCCCTATAGTGTTAACATAAAATCCCAAGATATTTGATCTTATATGTGATTTTAAGAACTATTTAAGGTGTCTCAGTGGTATTATTCCGCCATTTTTGTCTAATACTTGTTCATAGGTTTCATTCATTAAGAAATTTAACACAATAGTTAATAAAAATGTATAAAAAGTTCCAAAGCATTTAAAAATTTTATTCCATATCACTTTTACAACATTTGCGGCAAAAACATGAACTAAAACGCAGGAGCTTTAAATCTTTTGCTGGATTTACAGAACACAGAAATTATACAAGGGAGATAATTTGATAAAAAAAAAAATTAACATAGACATTACTAGAGAAATTTACAGCTTGCAATTTCTCTCTCTTATTTCAACGGTGACCCCTAACTTTCATTTTGTATATGTCAACTATATAATGATTTCTAAACACATGCAAAGTATGAACATGTTCTATAATAGACTTTTCAAGCTAACCTTTCATTTGATCATTTTCCAATTCATTTCTATGTAAAATCCTGAAATTTTCCAATTCAGTTGATAGTGACCCTAAATTTTATTTTACATTTTGAACATTAATACAATTATGTTTCTACACAGAAAATTTCACAAAATTCTATAATAGGAAACTAATACCCTGCAGACACCTTAACGGTGTCTTTAGTAAGTTCATGAGAAAAATTTGAGCAGATCATCAATTTTATAATTTGCTCAGTACATGTGCATTACGGGCCATATCTCCAACATTGCATCACATAAAGCTGTGTAAAAGGATTTTCTCTAGCTTATTTGCATTAAGCTGGGACTAATTTAGTCCCAGAATCAAGCTATGCCAATACGGCACTATTGAGGCGTAGCTAATAATCGTAAAGTTTTTTAACCATTCAGTGACTATTTCAAAAACTTATCTTTCAAACCATCAAAATAAAGTTGAGTGACCTAGGGCATAAAAAGATCGACGCTCAATTCCTGTACCCAAATCACCAGTGCTGTCATTTTACCTGAATCAAACGGCTTACTGTGCTATTTACACTTACCAACAATCTGCTCTCTAGGTGTATATGTTGTCTTGGATACAGAAATTGTGTACGGAACAGGGACAACCTGTGGCTGAATGTTATTGTGGAAAGGAATCATAGAGGAACAAGACTGAGGACCAGCCCCAGTTCTGTAGCTTTCTATCACATTTATGAACAAACTTATTATTCCGAATTTGTAGATAAAACACTTAATTCCCATATCTAAAATCTGAAAAGATAAAAAAAATCATTGAGAACAATTCATGGCGAGAAATAAGTTGTTCATTGCATACTGATACCGGTATTATCATCAATCACCTGAAATTAAACAGAGAAAGTCCGAACCGAAATACATCAGCCTCCCCAAAGAAAAGCCCACATTTGAAGTCACTTAATTCGAGGTTTTTTCCTTAATGTCACTTACTAAGAAAATCAGTAAATAAATCAGCTCGATACAAAATATTCTATAGTGCAAACACTCCGTTAAAACTTTAAAAGAAACAATATACATAAATCAAACAAGTTACAAGTAACAACCTTACAATTTACTGTTCATCACTTGATATAAATTAAGAAGCGCACGTGTTGGTATATTTTTTACATCATACAGATAAAATTGTAGGACAAACAACACAATGGGCTTCAATAAATTGACAAATGAATATCGAAACACTGACACCCCCCCCCCCCAAAAAAAAAAATTATAAATCCAGAAAACATGGCAATAAAAGGATCACACCCAGAGATGACAACATAAACATTGATGACGAGACAAAAATAACATGATACAAACGAAAAATATAAAGCACTAACAATGTGTGAAGCCCTAAGAAAGGAGTAAACGTAATCTGCTACATATGTATTACCCGTCTTACAGCAAGCTAGAATATGAAGTTGACATATCTGTTGTGTACCGGACTGGCTATTACCGTTTTCTAATCCGTACACACAAGCAATTAAGAACAGCACCAAAGTGTAAGTTTGAAAAGCATTTGTTTGTGTACTAGGTATTCAAACAATAACAAATACATAAATTGGCAATATAAACATTAGCAACGAAGACTAAACTAAAATATAACAGACAACACAGAAAACAAAAACGTTGACAATTCAACTATAATCTAGCGCATACAGCAAACTTGTGTGGTCCTTGAAACACACAATTCTTAAAAAGTAATTCATGCCAGATTTTCCAGTAATTCATGGATTTTCCAAAATAAAAAAAATGTCATCGTTTTTCTTTTTCTTAAATGTGAGACTGACCAAGGAAAAAAAGCAAAAGCTAGCGGTAGGGTTAAACCTGTTTATGGGTACCCAAACCTCCCCTTTGTCTGTCCCGTTTCCCTATAGTATAATAAATATACGAATAAACCCCAAAACAGATAGACTACTATTTTAGAAGGTTTGGGCCCAATAAAACTAGTTTAACCCCACCGCAGCAGGTTTGCGCCTGTCCTAAGTCAGGAAATTTATTAAGCCTTTGTGTGTCTTGTCTTTTTTCTAGTTAGTTTACTTTATGTCTATAGGAGTCTAGGATGATGTTTATTTCGCTGAACTTGATTACTCTTTATTCAGGGACCGCCATCGACCTGCCGTTGGGTGTGGGGTTTTCTCACCGTTCATTGAAGATTTTATGGTGGCTTTGAGTTGTTATTACTCCCCTTTGGGTCGTTGTCTCTTTGACACATTCCCCGTTTCCCTTCTTTTTTCTACTAACTCCATGACCATTATCTTGAAAATGAAAAGCGACAAAATAATTTTAAAAGATGGGTCAAGGGGTGCTCGCCGCTAAACTGCCGACTAGCCCTAGTCTGCCAGTAAAACACTGTCGCAGTGTGGAGTAAAAAATCATCAAACTAAAAACTCCCAGATGGGTTTGATAAAGAATCATGATATATTTCAAACGACATCGGCAGTATCAGTGAGAGGCCAGTATGCGTGTAAAACCCTCAGATCATTGGATCCCAATAAAGTAACATGAAACCTTAGTAATTAAGTCAGAAATTTATTTCATCGTCCTTTTATTACTCCATCGTCCCATTCAAGTCAATTGCTACCATAGCAAGGTTTGTTTCCAAAAACAATAAATTACATAACATTTTTGAAACAAATATTTTAAAAATTGTTCCTAGCTGAATAAATTGCATATGATCCAAACACAAGAAATATCAAGTCAATGGTTATAGTATTTGTTCCAATGGTTGCAAATCTTGTTAGCATAATTGTATACTCGTTTAAAACACGGATATTTAAAAATCTCATGCATGCAAAATGCATTTTGAAATTGTCCCATGGGAGAAAAATATCCGATTGGACCCATGGAAAATTATGGTCCCACGGCATGTGAATACCGGTAGTCAAGTCAAATCCGGTAGAGAAAATAATATTTATGAATAAGCTTTTAAAGGTAAAGATCTGTTGTCGTCTGGGAAACAGTTAACCCACAGCGATTCAAACGCAAAACTTCTGCAGTGATGACTTCATGTTATGGGTAACATGGCCTTGTTGACGTAGCCTATTTTTAGGCAACCGGGATCTATCAAGGAAGTTAATCTATAGACCACAGGCCCTTGAGTAGCGAATGCATTGGGAGATGCTTTCTCCATGTGCTGGCGCTGTTGGAGTGTTGCTAAAAGGAACAGAAAAGTTGACTATATTGGAAAAGTGAGGTCATCGCGTTTGTCATTCAGCTAAGTATTTAGTCTAACTCTATTGCCAATTTCAAATTCAATGCCAAGGAATGGGGCCGAATGTGGAAGTGGAAGTATCCTTAATTTCAAACCAGATGAAGAAAACCGACAAGGAAAGATTTTTTAGTGACAAAATATCATCTATATAAATGATAACGGAAGCTAAAACTAAAAGATTGGGCTAAGTTTTTTATCTTTATTTTGAAGAAGCCTTTCGATAAATTCAGCCTCATAAGAGTGGCCGGAGAAACAGATCGGCCAAGAGGTGCATAGATTGTGACCATTAGAATTCCGAAAGTCTCTTGGAAAGTAAGTCCTCCAAACTTGACAGCTACATTGCCGACCAGAAACTCTAGCATTTTCGAAATCTTTACATCCCTTCTACATCAAATTCGGGTCAGACGTCCGCCATCTCTTCGACTATCAAAACGTTACATGTCAGTGTCATTGGTACTGAGCAATAAACGTGTCAGAGATAATATAAACTTTACATGTAATGTTACAAAGCACTCGATTATAAAGTTTATATATGTGCATGTCACATGTTCCTTGCCAATTTGATGCATGGAAAATCGTTTCATAAGATAGCTTTTAACCAATAACAGTCTATATCTACATATTATGTGCTTACCAAGACATTAGAGACACACAGTCGAATTATTAAGCATTTTCCTTTTAAATTAACTTTTATCTATTACTACAATTTTTTGCCTTTGGTATTGCCCCTTTTTACGGCTCACGTGAACATACAAATGTAACTCCGTGTACCCAGCAAATACAAATATGTAAATCTTTACTACTGATAGGAAACGTAGAGGAAAATCATTGAGGGAACCAAGCAGAAACCTTACCATTGACTAAATGTCCTTATCAAAACATATAGCAAATGTTGGGACTTTAAGTAAAACAAGAAAAACAGTGTATCGACCAAGATATATTGGAATATATTTTGAACAATTATTTTGTATCGAGTTCATAGCGGCTATATTGAAAAGTAAATGAACACTAAAATTTTTTTTTTGAAAACCCCTGATAAACTATACCATAACAAAGTCTGGTTCCAATTATTCTAGTGATTTCATTGCAAACCAGGATGATGTATACGTTTTACCAGGTATTCTGTACATCTAAAACAACGGCAGTAGAATACCGAAGGAACAAGGGAAGTGATGGTTACAAAATTCAAATTCCATAAACATTGCAAAAAAAAAAAATGGGAAGCCAAGAAAAACGGAAACAAAACAAAGACGCAAGACACCCATACGGGACGGAAATTAAAAAGACGACATTTAGAACTAAGGCACTATAAATAAGGACATCCTAGAAACGCAAGTCAAGCATAAAACAGACAAGCAAATCTTTAACTTATAAAAAAAATTATACATATTAACACAGTTTAGGAAATTATCTACTAATACATTCGATTTGGTTACAAAATGATACCTTTATTTGATTTACAACTTACAATATCTAAATTTCACAAAATTTTGTTTCAAACTAAATAGAATCTCCTCCGTGCGTAACTCTGTCGTAAGCTGATTTTGGCTCAAATTTAGGTCATATTAGTTACTTGTTCTCTATCAGTTTTTACACCGGACTTCCAAATGTTTCGACTTTATCTGTACTGAAGAGACACAAGTTGTCGAAATATGCATATGCAGAAACTGAATTAACAATAACTTCGGTGTTTTGTTATCTATAAAGGTCTTCGTAATGTTGTTGATTTAAACAGAAACAAAATTCGTAATGTCCATACTCCGAGGACATAATACATGGAAAGAAACCCTAACTTTAATGATATTATTCTTTGACACTTATTGTTTATTTTCTTGACTGTCTGTCCTTCGTCTGTCTGTTACAAAAAATGTGGGTGCTACTTTTCTAAAATCTTTGATTCGATTCGAACCCTTTTTACTGAGTGTTCAGTCATATTTAGTATGTTTGCGCCATCTCTCCAATGTCTTCTTTTCCTATTCCGTTACAGCAAGATAATTGATAACATTGTGTATACGGTTAGTTTTCACAGAGTTATGACCCTTTATGACTTGAAATTGTCAAAAGTTGAGTTCATTTGTTCAGAATTCTTTGATCCAACATGCCGAATGAAGGGGTATTTCGGTTTTTATTTGTGAAAGAAAAAACACTTATAGTCTTAATTATGGCTACGTTAAGTGATTGAAATGACGACACAGGATTGGTATTTACCTCAGTGTTGAATTGGATTATCATGACTTTTGTTGAAGATTACATAAAACTTTAACTTCCGTTCAACTAATTTGCGCTTTAAAATACCACCAGTATTTCTTTTGGCAAAAACACCAAAACGTGATTCTTACCTTTAATAAAGTATCAGTTCTAAATTCTAACTATAGTTATTCTCACTGTTATAAGTCCATTTTTTTCAAGAAAGAAAAGTTTAAAATATTTCACAAATCACTGTTTACTGATTCACATATAACGAAATAAACTTAATCGATTTTGAGAGGAAGACGATCAGTTGTTGACGTACAGGACACAAGATTTGATGGATGTGTACCTCGGGCACTTTATTGCCGTATATGATGTCCCATAATTACACCATAACTATAATGCCAAACATAAGCTGTAATACATGATGACATATTGTAAGATAATTCAAAGTGTTTCGTTTTATATGTATTTTCCCATAATTGTTCTTTTTATTGTGGTTTTAGTAATGGGAGATTTTGACTCATAAAAACTATATGAACTATCTTGGCAATGCGTTGTCCTACAAATCTTGTTTACAAATATTGTGATATGTGCATGTAAACTCCAAGTATGAGAAATTATGTGCATGTACAACTGAAATAAAACCTGTAAAAATAAAAAAAAAACAACTTTTGACATCACCTTCAGAAATTGCCTGATCGTCCTGTAACGTCAGTAATAGAGGTAGTGCATATGTTTATCTAACCACTTCCATGTTACACCTACATACATTTCTTCGAATAGTTTTGGAATAAATTCACTTCTGATAAAATTCACACATTTTGAAAAAAAAAATGTTACAGAGCTGGTAGACTGAAAGTAAACAAAAATGGCATAAACATCATCAAAATCTGTCAAGCACACAGCTTTGAACAAGAAGGCGTTCATAAGCCATTATAATACTAAACTTTGGTGCTGTGTATAACTTTTTTCAGAAGTAAAGACGTATCTTGTCAGTGGTGAAACCTCCGCCGGTCAGTCCACGGCCTTAACTGTTAAACCTCTTACACTGTTATTTAATTATTCCCTTCAGTTAAATAAAGTACCACGTGCATGGAAACTATCACATGTTACTCCTATTTTTAAAGGAAAAGGTAGTCCTAATGATCCATCAAATTATCGCCCAATCTCATTAACTAGTATTATAAGTAAAATTATGGAAAATATATTGTTTAAACATTTATTCAATTACATGAAAAGTAATCATTTATTATCTAAGTATCAATCAGGCTTCCATCCTGGTGATAGTACTGTTAACCAGCTTGTTGAAATTTATAATACTATTATTTCTAATCTTGATGCAGGAAAAGATGTTAGGTTCATATTTTGTGACATATCGAAAGCATTCGATAAAGTTTGGCATACTGGTTTGATATTTAAGCTTCAGTCTTTCGGTATTGATGATAATTTATTAAGCTGGATAAGAGATTACCTGGGTGACAGAAATCAAAAAGTTGTCTTAGATGGTTTTTGTTCTAATGAAATGGGAACTAGTGCAGGTGTCCCCCAAGGCTCTGTACTTGGACCTTTTCTGTTTCTCACATATATAAATGATGTTGTTAAAGATATTCATAACCATATTAGACTTTTTGCTGATGATACTTCCTTGTTTGCTGTTATAGATAATGATTGTGATGATATTGCACAATCTTTAACACAAGATCTTGGTAGAATTGAAACATGGGCTAACAATTGGGCAGTTACTTTTAACCCTTCAAAAACTGAGACCATGACTTTTTCTATAAGAAATTTTATTCAGCCAAACATTTTCTTTGGAACTGGAGGTGAGCCTATTAAAGAGGTCTCTAACCACTGTCACCTAGGTCTAAACTTTTCTGCAGATGCAACATGGAAGTTCCACATTAATAATATTTATAAAAAAGCATGTTCAAGACTTCACCTTTTACGACAGGTTAAATATTCTCTTGATAGAAAATCTCTTATTACTATTTATATTTCATTTATTCGGCCAATTTTAGAATATTCAGACATGATTTGGGATAATTGTACGTTAACTGAATCAAATCTCTTGGAAAGTGTTCAAATAGAGGCTGCTAGAATAATTACTGGTCTTCGTAGAACAACCTCTATTAAAAAATTATATGCAGAATTAGGTTTTGAAAAGCTTTCAGATAGAAGGAAAAAACACAAACTTACACATTTTTATAAAACAATTAATGGTACAAATCCTGAATATATGTTTAAATTAATTGAACCATGTATTCCACAGCACGATTATGGCTTGAGACAAAATGGACTAAAATTTAATCTTCCACAATATTGAACTGTTTCTTATTATAAAAGTTATCTTCCTTCTGTTATTAAATTATGGAATGAATTAAATTTAGATATTAGAAGTGCATTAAATATGAACCAGTTTAAATTCAAACTTGATACACATTTTAAACCCGAGAAACCTCCAAGATATATTAATATTGGTAAAAGAAAAGATAATGTGCTTCACTGTCAATTAAGAAATGAAGCAAGCAATTTAAATTCTCATATATTTCATGATTTTTTAATAGATGATCCTAGCTGTCCAAACTGTCTTGCAAAATGTGAAGATAATTATCATTTTTTCTTTGATTGTCCTTTTTATACTGATGCAAGAAATACTTTATTTAACAAATTGTTTTACATAGACTCAGTTGTGAATATTGATTTGGAACTACTTCTTTTTGGCAATGCATCTCTTAGTGATACAGATATTTCATATATTGTTAAATTAGTTCATGACTATATCAGTCAAACAGGTAGACTATGATATTTCCAATGTTTAATTTCTGTTTATAAACTTCCTGAATTATTGATCTGTGTAACCTTTTATTTGACCTGAAAAAGATACATGTAAGCTTTACATATCAAAAATTGCACCACTCCTCTTTTGTATGTTTATTTTCATATTATTTTCTCTTTATCTCCTTACTCTCATTTCTCTTTTCTTATATTCATTTTCTTTTTATATTTATTGACAGTTTAATATTATTTTCTTCATTCTTTAAAATTAAAAGTTTAATGATTAATTTAAAGATTGGCACATGTTTTACTCCAGGTACTTTTTCTGCACAATTGTTTTAGTGAATATACTTAGATAAATTATATTAATGGTTTGAAAATTATTGATTGAAGTTAAATACTGTATTAATATTGTGTACAATTGTATGTATTGTTATATGCTGTACCTTGTTCTATCGGAGAGGGCTTACATAGGCTTTGCCTGTTGCCCAATCCTATTCAATTTATGAATAAAATATTGTTTAAATTAAATTAACTGTAAAGTTTTATTTAATTTTGTGTTTTGGACTCTTCATTTTACCAAGTATAATTATATCTTTGCTAAAATGCTTTGGCCTCGAAGTAGTGTAGGGTAAATTTAATACTTTGTATGCTGCTATGTNTTACAGAGCTGGTAGACTGAAAGTAAACAAAAATGGCATAAACATCATCAAAATCTGTCAAGCACACAGCTTTGAACAAGAAGGCGTTCATAAGCCATTATAATACTAAACTTTGGTGCTGTGTATAACTTTTTTCAGAAGTAAAGACGTATCTTGTCAGTGGTGAAACCTCCGCCGGTCAGTCCACGGCCTTAACTGTAAAGTTTTATTTAATTTTGTGTTTTGGACTCTTCATTTTACCACGTATAATTATATCTTTGCTAAAATGCATTGGCCTCGAAGTAGTGTAGGGTAAATTTAATACTTTGTATGCTGCTATGTTTCTTGATCAGATGGAACTATGAAGAGTTAGAATTAAAAAATCTTTTAATTTCCGTTCAACTTATGAAATTGTTCGAGAATTGTTATTTTATTATTTGTTAAATACAATTTTAACGTAGTATTGATATTTACTATTGTTAATTTAACGTGCTAAACGAGTTTAAATGTTGGAGGTACTTAATTGCAATTAAATCTCAGGTAGGTATGTATCCCAGGAGTTACCTGCCTTTGTACGATTTGTTTATAAATGGATGACGGAACAAGGTTGTAAGTGTCAATAATCAACAAGAAATCAGTTACAGGTAAGATCAAAGACTGATTTGACAACTGAAGAACTATTGTTCTCTTGTCCCTTGTACGTGATCCGTTTTATATGATTTATGATATGAAATAATTATCACAAGTATCAAGCTTTGGGTATTATAGTTTTGAGATCAGGCGTGTGTTATGACAAAACGTTTTGAATGATTAGTTTTGTGATCAATAATATAATTTGAAAATGAGAGAATCTCGTTTTTTTTAAAGTCGGAAATACGCTTAAATAACGATCAATCGGTATAAATATTCTGTCCCCTGCTAAATGAAAAGCATTTTCCCCGAATACACACTAACAATACATGTATATGAAGTTGCTGTGATATTATCCTTTATATTATTGAATTCATAACAAAGTTGTCTTGTGACTTAGGGTTTACCTTTGATACAAGAAGATTCGAGTGTTTGGACAGAACAGAACAGAATTTATCTGGTCAAATCCAATATATATAGGATTGACAAGGATGTTGGTAATGAATGGGGTGGGGTGTCAAAAGAAAGATCGATCATACCAATGACAATATACCACACATATAATTATAACTTCTTACACATAACTTCTTACACATCAATAGTAAAACCAAAAATCGCCTTATTTCAGAAAGGCGTTTGCTCTTTAATAATACGATTGTGTTTTAAAGAAAGGAATATAATAAGCTTATTTTGTATATTCATACAAGATAAATATGCCAACAATTATTGGATTAAAAAGGTTCAACAATTGACTCTTATAGCTATGATTTTCAATATACGAAGAAAAAGTCTTCTATGAAGAGCACAAGATCTCCCGGATTTCAATAATATTTATTCAGAGAAAATGAATGTATGCTAACTCTTTCAAAATTAAGCGTGTTGAAAATAGTGGTTCCTATTTACTGTAGTCGATTACCACACAGTACAGGAATTCTTTAATCATGCAAGTTTTTGCTTTTTTATCTATTTTCCATGATCACTTGTATATACATGTATGTTCCAATCACAATTCTATAAAATATGACAATATAAAGAGGATTCAATTCGAAATCGACTGATTTGAATTATTTCAATAAATGTTGTGGTTTGGTTTCCTCTGAGAAGAAAAACTTTTTGATAGGGTCATAAAGCGCTAATATTCATTAACTATTTCGAAAGGTTGGTAATTTGACTGTTATTAGATTTGGGCCCTGCGAATAATTGAAAAAGTTATATGAAAGGCCTTGGTTATAACTTCTGGCAATTAGCACCTTTAAGTACAAAACCATGTTATCGATTTGTGAACTTAAACATTTTTGGTCTAAATGTCTTATTTGGTCCTTAAAACAAGTCCTGGGGTGTTTTTACACACATCTATGTGTAAAGTACGAAAACAATTTTTGATAGGCGATATAGTGGACAAGAATTGGCGAGAAAATTTTCCCGTACTTTTCCCTGCACAATGTAAACCAAATCTAAAATGATCATATTCCATAAAGAAAAAAAAAACAAACAAAAATATCATGTTTTATCAAAAGATGTTTTTGGGTTTGGTTTGATTTATTTCCATGGTCAAAAGTTTGCGTCTTTTCACTCATGTGCCACGGCTCTCATGCTATCTGCATGGTTTTTAGATGGACTGGTACTTAAATAGCTTAGATATCTATGGAGAAGATTTCATCTGTTCAAAGAGTCATTTGGATATTGATGAAATGAGATAGTGAATACTGTTTGTTCTTGTCAACTAATATTCGATTACAAGACATGTATGTAACAAAAGTAAATATTTGCGCATTGTTGTGGCATATTTATTTTCTCACTTTTGACACTCTCCATAGAAAAGAGAAAATTTAAAAATTGCAAAAAGGAAAACACACTCAGCAACACGAGTCCCAGAATAAAGATATCCTGCTGAAAACTCCTCAGTCAGTGAGTATTGACGGTCTGCTGTACATTTAATCCATATATTTATCTATTGGTTGACATGCCAGACTTTCAAGACTTTATATAAATTAAGACCTCATACTTCATTCAAAAGGTCAACACACGAAAGTGCCAAGTTCTGAGTGCCGACGTCCAAGCCATGTCCTATGGGCTTTATGATTAGCAGTTACGGTTTTGTGTTAACATTTACGGTTTTATGTCGTATGTTCTCTTCTTACTTTGAATTATTTTGTTCAATGAACAAATAAAGGGATATGGAGTAAATGTACATGGGACAAAATCCCTATTAATACTTGGTTATATTCAAACAAAGCTGGAAAGAAAAGAAATATAGCTTGTTGAGACAGTAGACACAGCATTGCACTTACACCCATCGCTGTGAAATCTGTCACTATATCCATTATTTTTAGAAACCGAGATTTAGGGGATTTTCTGACATTGTTTGACAACGCCCCGACTTAGAAGAAAGAAGATATATGATTTAATATCCATAAAGTACCGGAATAAATATTCTATCAAACGTAAAACCGATATTTATTTGCATGCTTCAATGATATATAGAATAATGGTAGTTTTGAAGGTCGAGACAGAAAATATCACCGTATCGCATCGAGTCCGATAGGACGAGCTGTGATACTAGTGATATTTTCTGTCGAGACATTCAAAACTACCATTATTGTTTTTATCGACAACATCGTAAGAGTCATGATGTCAATTTCATGACGTTATGACGTCATTGCCTGATATTTTCTTGTATCAGGTCAGTGCGGAGATACTGACAATATCAGTCAGTAAGATCAAAGAGAAAATGTACATATTGCCGATATAAGTAGATTACATGTAAATGATCCTCAATATAGGCAAAGATAAACCGACGGAACCCACGAAGAACCACAATCACGCTACAAAAAAGACTGAACACATCACAACAAATAATAAGCACCCAGCAGCAGGACAGAACTAACGCCAACAACGACCTTCCAATAGCAAAACAACGGCAGTAATATACCGAAGGAGCAAAGCGCAAGATTACATAAATCAAAGTCCAGAGACAAGGCAAAAGTAGGAACACCAGAAAACGGAAGACCAAAGACACTACATGCCCACAAAACATACGAACACTACATATACAACACACACACACACACACACAAAACAAAAAAAACTCAAGCACTAACAGTGTGAACTCTCAAAAAAAACTCAATTGTTGTTGAGTTGCTACCGGACACTACTAAACTAGAAAGGGACGTTTGGTGCCTCGTAAATCCGGTTTAACCAACCATTTCTTTTGAAATACCTGTACCAAGTCAGGACCAAATGATGCGATTGATAATTTTCCCGATGGTTTTGCACCAGTTTCGTCTATTTACCTCTTGGTCTTGACAATTCTGTTCGGTGGTTTGTTATTGCCCCCCCAAATAGGTTTGACACGCAAAAACTTAGTAGAATTGAGCTGTAGTGAAGTATTCACATTTGGCTCATACATGTTTAGGCTAGATTGTTCTTTTTTGGTCAATTTTTACTATAAGTAAAGGAATGTTTTATTTCTTTGAAATCGCAAATGCAAGTTATTAAGGGTCATGCCAACATAAGAAGAAAATTAATGGTTTATTTCATGAAAATTATATAATTGGTGGTATTTGG
>MJUU01050360.1:36843-49228 GCA_002080025.1 Modiolus philippinarum
TTAGATATTGCAAGTTCGAAATAAAATCGGGTCAGCACCGAAGTACTGACTACTGGGCTGGTGAATACCCTCGGGGACTAACAGTCCACCAGCAGAGGCATCGACCCAGTGGTAAGAAATAACTAAATACCGAAGTCACTGTGACTTATGTCTCTTCAGTGCAGATAAAATCTAAACGGTTGGAAGACCATAAATCAAATATGTTAAAGAGCTGATAGAGAACAAATACCCAATATGATTTAAATGTAAAGCCAAAATCAGCTAAGGACAGAGCTTTGCATGAGGAAGATACTCCTTAGTTTTCAAAAAAATTTAGAAAAATTTAGATATTGCAAGGTTCGAAATAAAATCGGTTTTCGGGTCAGCACCGAAGTACTGACTACTGGGCTGGTGAATACCCTCGGGGGCTAACAGTCCACCAGGAGAGGCATCGACTACCGGAAATAGTGAAAGGTGGGCATTATAAAAAGGTTGTCAGAATAACATTTGGGAATTACAAAAAATATAATGCGTATCCATGAAAAATTATCTCAAGAACAAGTGCACCATAACTTAAATATATAAAATATAGATGAAGAAATAAGGTATATGGAGTAAATGTACATGGGACAAAATCCCTTTAAATACATGGTAAGATTAGGCAAATGGAACAACGGTTTCATTTTTGTTCTTTATCTTTAAGTCACCGTGAGGCCTTCAACAAAGAGCAAACACTCCTACCTCATAGTAATTTCAAGACGCCCCCTAGCACCGGTTTGAGTGTAATTTGCTAAGAGCACAATCTCTCTCACGAACCTTTTCACGGACTCCATTTTGGAGGAGAGACAAACCCCTGTCTCAAATAAACAATGAAAGGATATGGAGTAAATGCAAATGAGTTACAGTCTCTACAAATACATGGTAAAACGAAATAAAGGAACAATGCTTTTATTGTCGTTCTTCATCTTGACTCAATTCATAGACTTATCTTTTTCTAAGCCTTAGTTTTAATTATCAATTAGAGGATGTGTAGTAAATGCACGAATCTACAAATACACAGAAAAAAAAAACAAGTTGAAAGAACGCCTTTATTGTTGTTCTTCATTTTGCAGTAACTTCGGTATTTAGTTATTTGAAGTCATCACCAATAAGAATCGGTATTAGCAACATTCACTGCTAAATATGGAACAATGCCACATTCATATTTCTTTTTACCCATGGATGCAAGGTCGACAATAAACATTTTATCAACTGGCAGAGTGATCTTACAATTTTAACTCCATTTAAAGATTTACCTTTCTCTAATCTTCTTTTTTTAATGAAATTGGTGTTTTGCATCTTTAAGTTTTCTGTTGTTCTCGTTTCTGTCTTGGGTCAAAACTTTGATTAATGTTATCTTGTCCTTTGTTCCATCGATATTCTACTGCAGTTGTGTTAAAGGATATGAAGTAAATGCACATGAAACATGGTTTCTAAAAATAAATGGAAAAATCATGCAGGGTTGTTGGTCTTCATCTGTAAGTCACCATGAGACCTTCAACAATAACCTTTACATGTTCTTTGTTCCTTCGGTATTCTACTGCCGTTGTCTAACAATGGTTTAAGCGGATTTCAGTGCTTGATGTTCCTTTTGTTTTTTTCTGAAGTAGCAGTCCATTTTCAGTTCCAAGACGTGAAGTATTTGCTCAAACCCATAAATGAATAAATAATACGTGGGCAGCGGAGAAGCAACAACTGTAAAGTTTTAAGTCTTTGTTTTACGAACCGACCATTTTAAATTTGAAGGGAGTACAGTACCCATAACACCACGAATGAAGCCCATTCAGATTTGGTACAAAAATTCTTCGTGCTCCAGCATCTTTTATTAGTGCCTTATTGTTTTGTTTTTTTTTTTACGTTATAATTTTGGGACAAGATGGTATTTTAGTATCAGATTTATTTTATTTTCCGATTCAAATTGCAATTGTCCATTTCAAAGTTTTCAACAAATGATAACTAAATAAACAATGAAAGATGTGGGGGGTAAAAGACAAAGTCTCTACAATTACATGGCAAAAACAAGTAGGAACAACGCTGTTGTTCTTCATATTGAAGTCACCACAATTCCTTCAACAATGAGCTTTGCTCAAACATCAAATTCAAGACAACTCCTAGCATTGGTGTAAGCGGAATTCATTACTTGATGTTGAACAAAGCTACATTTATGTCTTCTATTACTCCATGAATTCGAGATCGTCGACAAGCATAAACTTTATTTGGAAAGTGTTATAACAACCGCTGTCATCTGTTGGCAAAAAGACCTTTAGAAGACAATCAAAATATAAAAACAAGCACAGGACACTCATCGAGTCAATTGCAAGAAAATTTGGCATTATAAAATGGTGAAAGGTGGGCATTATAAACAGGTGGTCAGAATAACATTTGGAAATTACAAAAAAATAATCAGCCAGTTTTGAAAGTACATGTATTACCATATGGGAGATTATCTTAGGAACAAGTAAAACTAGCTGAAATATATAGAGAGCATACATCTCTAAGTAAATAAATTTTTGCTATCAAATTATACTTGAAAGCAACATTCAAAGTTCTCATATATGTAGCAGCTTTTCAAAACCATCTTTTATAACTAAAACGTTACAATTAACAACAACAAATATTTTGATTAAAAATTACAGAAAAAACAATGTCAGCTATTATATTAATGTTCTACTGAGACAGTTTGTTCTTGATGCTCTAATATTTGATCAGATGGACTATTATAAGTACAAAATAACCAGCTTCCATATGATGATGTTAATTGACGCAAAGCAGTACACGATTAGCGATATTCACAATTTAAATTTCAAATTAATTGACAATTGAAAAGTGATTTAACATACATTTTTGTATATATAAAATATCCTGGTTCCAAAGACACAGAACTAAAAATTACAATCGCACTTTGCAAAAAGTGTGTTTTATGATAATATGAGAGCACGCTTTTCTGCTCTTTATTCTGTTAAGCCAAGCTTTTCGAACCATAATAATAGGTTTATGAAATTATTTTTTTTTCTGTTAATTAGACGTATTGACTAAATATTCTAAGTAAACTACAATTTGGATTCATCCATGGCATTTAAGGATTTCAAATGTATTTTATATCTACGATGGTTACCAAATAGTTCAATCCTATTTAAATAAAGGCAATCATGGACATATTCCTATGCATCGACATGAAAAATAGCCTGTCTTCACGTTGCTTCAAATACTACGGTATTGGAATTCAATAAATATATGCGATTTCTCTTTAATCTATCTCGTAAACAGTTTGGTTTTACTTCGGGAATGTGATTTCTACTTTTTCCATCACAGTGTATGAAAATGAATGTTTATCAGTAACTGAAAACACAATCAAGTAGAAATAAACTGAAATCAAAAACTATCATCCCACATATATTTTCTATCAGATAATATACGAGCCAGTTCATTGTTGTAGGGTTGATATAATTTCGTTAGAATTGTCCTTGATTCGTCAGACATTGGGTCAGCTTTTTGTTTAGCCTTGGTTTTATAAGCACGCTTTTCTGTAAGAATTCCATAATCTTCCATCTGTTGCTTATCAAGAGAACCTAGAATAAAACAGAATATCTTGAAAGTGTCTTTAAATGCTTAAGTTCCTATGAGATATCTATGCTTTTTGCTTATAGAAATAAAAATATACTGGAAGTAAAATTTTAAGTTCTGTATATAGCCATTCCGACAATTTATGTCTCTTCAGTGCAGATAAAATCAAATCATCAGAGACCAGAAATAAAAATAAGTTGACAAACTAGAAAAGTACAGATAACTTTAAAATAACTCCTTAGTCATCCTAGAGTTCAATTCGCACGAATTAGTGAAATACCTCTCAACTAAACAATGAAAGGATATTGAGAAAATGCACATGAGACAAAGTCTCAACAAATACATGGTAAAAACAAGCAATGGGGCATCGCTTTGGGCTCATGGATGCGGGATTGTCAACAATCATCAAACTAGCAAACTGCTCTTACATTTGCTGTCATCATTTGCCCGGCAAAAAGACTAACGAAAACAATCACAACTTATAAACAAACGACTACAAGGCACTCATCGTGTCAATTACAAGAAAACTTGGTATTATAAAATAGTGAGATATGGACACCTTTAACAGGTGGGCAGAATAATGTTTTGAAATAACAAAAAAAAAATAAAAAATAAAAAAAGTCAAATCAAATTTCTAAAACTTTAGATAAAGAAACTTTTTCAAAATGTCAACTTTCGGACCGAGTTACTTGATATCCTACAAGACGAGTTATCTTTTGAGATTCCATTCCGCAGGCGTTTAAATAATTTAGTGAAAAAATTGACAATTTTGCTATTTATCTTGAAGTAAAAACGATGTCCTTTATCATTCCAGAAAAAAGGATTCAAGGATGGTCACTCCTCAAGATTATTATATCAAGGTTTTTAGATTATTATTTTTATTTATTAGCGCATCAATCATTCAATCATATATCATTTTAAGCAAAAAATATTAATAGATCAGTGTGCCCGTTTTTGAGATTAAAGATCCTGAAGTTTTGGCGGGAAACCGAAGCTCTCTAGACATTTCATTCATTTTGCATTAAGACAATTTACCGCTCAAGTGCAATGAAGGAATATAAAGAATTTCATCAAATATTGTCATTATCCTACCAAAGGTGTATGCAGTCATATCTTAAAAAGAAAAGTGGGGGTCGGTGTGCAAAATTTTCTAATGAATGGTGGATAAAGTAGGCGAGTTCCGAAAGTCAGAGGCAATTTTAAAACCTGAGGAGTGACCATCCTTAAGAGAAAATTTAGATCTTTTAAGTGTAATAAATATCAAAAGTAAAACTGTTGCGCTGAGGCTGAACATTTGAACATTTGCATTTAAATTCCTTTAATTAAGCGACTTATATAAATATGGCCGCTGCACTACTTACCTTACCTTATTTGGTAATGTACCAATAAATAAGCTCCTTGTCATTTGCGGCTTATTACCTTTTAGCTGTGTCTGTTTTCATATTGAAAATATCAGATATTCAACTTAAGAAGAAAACACGGCCAACTTACCTACATCCAGAAAATTAAATAATTGTGACATATATTCAAATGTATTCTTGCTATAATCTTCTGTTCTGAATATGAAGAACTGTTGTCTTGGGAACACTGTAAACCACTCTTTGATGTACACACTATAGAAACCTAAATGAATTCGTGCCTACAAGATAATACAAATCTACAATATTTACCAGCTATTTAGGACACAGAGTATATAAGATATTCCAGTACTCATTTTCTAAACAGTTGCCTTTGAAAATTTCATGTTTTGAATATTTTCCTTTGTTCATTGAAACGAGAAACGTTTTCAAAACTAAGCGTACTATTAAGTATTGTGTCAGTTATAACTAAAGTTTCTTGTACTGGATGGAACTTGAAACAATTTATGAAAAAAAAGTATAAAAAAGAATTGTAACAGTATATCAAAAAGAGTCACAATCAATTAATGAGTGAAACTGAACACATTTCCTCAAGAAGATTTCTCCTCTCCGTTTCACTGCTTTGAAATGTAAAATCAGGCTAAAACAAGAAAATTGCAGCAGAGCTGCGAGAGGGCATGTGAAACTTGAAGTTCTTCAATAAAAATATAAAGCAGTGGAAATATTTATATTTGAGCCCCTCCCCCATATTTATGTCCTCGCATCCGATTGGTCATATAATATTTTATTGATAACAGCGAATTGTGAGACTGTGTACTCAAGTTCCCTAAATATACTCTCCAATTCATAGTAAAATATTCAAATTCACATCTAGTCTGATTATTTTATAATTCGCGATCCCAAAATATACATTTCACCAGTTTATGCTATCTCTGAATTCATTGCAATCTCAACAGCTTTTCTATAGTTGTCGGCCCTTGAAGTGTAACGCTAGTTGTACATATATTTCCGGTGTAGCAGACGATTAGTTGTTTTCATTTGAAGATTGACGATTTTCAAATTAATTTGAGCATTATTTTATTTTAAAGCGTAATGCAAATTCATTTTGAAAGTTTTCAGTCAAATATTCACGCCAGTGGGTTATCAAATAGCATTAGTCTAAGGCAAGGAAAAGGATATCTAACTTCAAGGAACGACATATCAAAATCATAGCAGTTTCAACGTCGGCGTGTTCACTGGAGCTGGCATATTTTTGATAAATGATTGAATGAACATGTGTCAACAATTTACCGCCATCTTTATTTACGTTGTCTTGACATCCGTGCTCCCCGTTTTCATTCATGTCATGATACTTGAGGGGGTGCCCTCTGCACGTCAACACTATTCAATGTTTGCTATTAATCACAATGTTCGTGCCTTCGGTACGACAGTTTTATCCTTATCCTAGTGGTCGTGCCTTCGGCACGTCTTAAATTAACTCAGATACTTGGGGGAAATGCGTTGCTACGGACACGCGATGTTTGCCAAATGACGAACGCGTTGTCATGGGGAACCACACTTTCTTTTTTATTTATTCTTCAATTATGTTGGTAGTGGCCATGCCTTCGGCACGACAGTTGTATCAATTTGTTTATATTATTCGTGCCTTCGGCACGACATTTTAACTTCAATAATCATTAATTTACACATACGAAACTGCCTGTCTCGTGTGATCATGCGTTGTCTCGTGTGATCTCGTGTTCGAAAATACAAAATACAGACTATTTTTCTGTTTAGTGATAAGGTCGTGCCTTCGGCATGAATCAAAATGATAAATTGTTAATACTATTTATATCATCATTTAATATCCGTTCTGATGTGGTCGCGCCTTCGGCGCAACATGCGATTTCAATTTCGGAACCTCGTATACAGCTTTAGCTCATCCCACTTCCGCTTCAGGACGAAAAAGTGTTTACAAGTACCAACCATCGTTCGCCTCGCTCACATCGTGGTTGGTAAAAAGAGCATAATATTTCATCATTTGATATAGTTTAATCTATTTAATCTATGTTACGAGAAATGATCGTATATAAATACCTAATAGACCGGAAATTATATGAATGTTTGAGATCAAGGCGTTAGGTACTTTATTTCTCTGTTTATAAAAAATAAGATGCTAAAGATTTTGATATTCATGACAGCAACAGATAGAAAGAAGTTAAATGAATAAAACTGAAGAATACTAATGGCAACTTATCTATTTCGACGGGATACAAGATAATCACCAACAGTTCTTGTAGCGACTCAGGAGGACAAATTTCCCTAGACATTTTTTAAAATGAAGTGAACTGTGATGTTGTATCAAGTTTTTCAATTTTTTTAGTTTCTCTTTAATGAATTGCAAAGTTGGGCATGGATAATTTGGTGGGATGGATAGTCAAGATGAAAATGTACTTCATCTTCTATTTCATTTTTGCATGATTTACGCAATCTATCTTTTATTTCAATATTTTGTTATCTGCCCCTTTGAATTTCTGATTAATGTGCACTAATGAAAAGGTCTCTCTTTCTATTGTCAAATAGTAAATAAGGTTCAATTTGAATTTAAATAACCTGTATTAATGAAGAAAAGATGACAGGAAACACTTACAATGTCCGAAAATTACAATCACATGCCACAATTTTCCAGGGAAGTGCACAAGAAAAACAATAAAATGACAAAAGACAAACATAGACAACAAAAGGACCGTTGGATAGCCGGACTTGGTACCGGCACTAGTAACAGCTATCGGTAGGGTTAAACCGGTTTATGCTGTGAAAATTCTATTGAAGTTTTAGATAAACTACAATCAATTCAAAGACCAGTTCCATCCATCACCAGCTATGATTTGTGTACTCTTGATATACAGAATTTGATTAAATCCAAATTGGGATAACTTATTAAATAGGTTTTATTTTAAATTTTCTGGTCTGAAGTTCATTTGTTCTATCAAATAGCAAGGATTCTTCTATGATATTACATACAATAACCATTGTTCCTGGACATGTGATGATATGATTAATCCACTCATTCTATTGCTGGACAACATTTTTTTTTCGTTTTGGCAACAATATTTATCAACAGGTCATAGATATTCCCATGGGTACAAATTGTGCACCTCTAATTGCAGATCTTTTTTTGTTCTGTTACGAACGACACTTCATGAGAAAACTTCAAAACGGAACCATACAAAACAGTGATAAACTTATTTCCATTTTCGATGATAACAGCAGGTATATCCTTACAATTGACAATCCCCAGTTTTTAGATTATGTGGACATCATTTACCCACAGGGACTGCAATTAAAAATGCTAAAAGTTATTCAAATACTGCCCTTTTTGGATCTATTATTATTGACTTTGGTAAAATAAAAACTAAAATATATTTTAAAAGGGAAGATTTTGATTTCACTATTACAAATTTCCTTTTTTTTGATGGCGATGTTCCTGTAGCTCCATCATATTGGGTGTATATATCTCAACTGGTACGATTCGCACGAGTTTGTTCTACTTTTGACGATTTGAATGAACGTAACCTTACTATAACAGCCAAACTTTTTCAACAAGGTTACAGATATCATAAGTTGTTGAATATGTTTAAGAATTTTTCTTAATAGAAATGAACATTTCATATCTCTAAATATGACGTTAATCGCAAACAGCTTATTACTAAGGGCATTTCTAATCCTCGGTTTTACGGAAATGTTGCTAAAAATGCCAGAAACTGATTAGAAATCCAGTAAAGTTGGGACGAAACTTACGTTCTTTACATAAAAGGGGATATCGACGAGAAATTCTGCTTGCATCAGTTAAATTAGCTTTGAGAACAATTTAAACGCATACTGGCCTCTCACTGATGTCGATGTCTACTGAAATCCATGATGATTCTTTACCAAATCCTTCGGGAAATTTTGAATTTGATTTTTTTCCGTAGTTCTACAGTGTTTTACCAGCAGAATAGGCTCTTTCAGCTAACCGGCAGATTATAGGCGAGCACCCCTCAATCCATTTTTCAAAATCATGAATTGCCTTTTGCTCTCCTTCCCAGATTTTCGTCATGGAGTTAGTAGTCTACCTGTATTGTGATTTTATTCGTATGTTTATAATACTATAGGAAAACAGGGCAGATAAAGGGAAGGTTTGGGTACCCATAAAGCGGTTTAACCCTACTGTTGGCTTTTGCTAGTCGTACTACGAAAAAAAAAAACAAATTCAAAACTTCCCAAAGGATTTGGTAAAGAATCATCATGGATTTCAATAGACATCGGCATCAGTATAACTGTAAAATCCTTGGTCATTGCATGATCCCAAAGCCAAATTAACGGAATTTGAAGATAATCCTGTTAATATCCCCTATAACGTAAAGAATGTAAGTTACGGCTACGTTTTTCTGGATTTTTTTTTATCAGTTTTGAACATTTTTTAACATTTCCGCAAGAACGAGGGTGCGAAATGTCCTTAGAAATAAGCTATCTGGATATCAGATGTTTATATTTTCTATAAAACTTCTTAAATGCGTTTATCAATTAATGAAATCTGTAACCTTGTTGCAAAAGTTTAGATGTTATAATAAAGTTACGTTCATAAAAGTCGTCAAGAGTAGAACAGACGCGTGCGAATCGTACTAGTTAAGATATATACACACAGTATGATGGAGCTACAGGAACGTCGCCATCAAGAAAAGGGAAATAAGTAACAGTGAAATAAAAAAAAAAAATCAAAATCATTCCTTTTATCATAAATTTTAGTTTTAATTTTTCCAGAGTCCACGATGATAGTTAGATCGGGAAATGGGCAATATTTTTGTTCTGAATTTGTTACCCTGTGAAGTACGTTTTTTGCACTCATCAATTACTTTCTCCCAAATCAAAATGTATCCGTGGTATTATCCCACCATTTTTGTCTTAACTTGTTCATTTAGGTTTCACGCATTTAGAAATCTAACAAAATTATTATTTAAATTGTAAATAAAGTTCCAAGGTATTTGAAATTTTAATTCCTTATCACTTTACAACATTTTCATCACAAAAACGTGAACTGAAACACATGTGCTTTTTTTTTGAAATCTGGCGATGGATGTACAGAACACAGAAATTACGCTAGGGAGATAATTTGAAAAAAATAATTTCAAATATATATTACTAGAGAATTTTATGTAAATTATTTATTGTTTTATTATATATTTTGTTGTTTTGAAAAAGACTCGGATAGAGTTGAAATATAAACAGTATTTATACTAGTGCTATTCACATTGTTCATACTGAAAGTTTACTAGAGAAATAAACGTTTTAAAATTCAGCTCTTTTATTTCAACGGTGACCCCAATTTTTATTTATTATATATGTAGACAATATAACGAGTTTAAAACACATGCAAAGTATAAACGAAATCTGTAATAAAATTTAAAAGTATCCCCTAATATAGTTATTTTCCGTATCATTTCTTTGTAAAAGCCTCAAATTTTAAACTACAGTTTTTGAGATTAAATGCAGGGTGACCCCCAAATTTTATTTTATATTTTGAATTATAATACAAAAATGTTTCTACAAAGACAGTTTCACAAAATTCTATAATAGGGAATTAATACCCTTTATATAATATGAAAAAGAAAGGAAATGAGGTAAATGTCAAGGGGACAACATCCCATCTCCTGGTTAAAACGACACAAAACAAGTTTAACCTTTCTTAAAGATGTCATTTAAGTTAATCTTGAGGAATTTCAAAATTATTTTTAAAAAACCTACCCATGGCAGTTTATTTTGTCAATGAAGCATATGAGTTAGACTCATTATAGGCACAACTCAGCAAAAGGTCCTCCGAGCCACTTTATATAATATGAAAAATAAAGGAAATGGAGTGAATGTCAAGGAGACAACATCCCATCTCCTGGTTAAAACGACACAAAACAAGTTTAACCTTTCTTAAAGATGTCATTTAAGTTAATCTTAAGGAATTTTAAAATTGTTTTTACAAAACCTACCCATGGCAGTTTGTTTTGTCAATGAAGCATATTAGTTAGACTCATTATATGCACAACTCAGCAAAAGGGCCTCCGAACCACTTACTCTTTTAAAGTACTTTCTCATATTAAGGGAGTATGAGTGTCAGATTTCAGAAGCATTCAATATCCTCGGGTTTTATCCATTTAAACAGGGTAAGTACCATATTTTCTTGGTCATAAGCCACTTTGAAATGTTTAAAATAGACAAAGTTTAAAATTTGATCAACATCCAATTATATTTTTATATATTTTAAGGCGTATGAATATTTAATGGAAATTGAAGGAAAACACTAGAGAGAACTGTTTCCCGCCAAAATTATGACGTCTTTTTTTAAAAAATTTTCACATAGATTTCCAAAATTGTTTGATCATGCTGTTCTATTAGAACAAAAGATCGTCGTTTTAATTCTAATTTCAAAATTTCTTACACTCATACTCCCTTAAATAATACTTCCATAAACAAAGGGAATGGTCCCTCTTCTCCTAGTACAGCTACATTGAATGATTGTTTAGTATTTCAACATTTAAATATACAGTTTTTTTTTCAAAATTTAAACTATTACATAAGTGATAGAAATATTCATTTGCATTTTTTTATTTGTTATATGTTTGAGAATATCCTCAGATATCATTTCCATACATTAAGTCTGGTTTTACAGTATGGTCAAATAAATGTAGATAGATGTCGTTTTGGATAGTCAGTACTTCAGCTGATTTTTAATGTTTATGCCGAATATTTGAAATAAACTACACAGAAAAAGGACAAATCAATATTAATATCTCACCCGGTAGTCCCATTTTATATGCAGATCTTTATCATATAGACATTTACGTAAGCTGTTATTTAGTGAACAGTTGTTAAGAATACCAATTGACGATTTAACTGCATTGTCAAAACCATGACTGGATTTACGTGCTGTTTTTATGAAAAAATAATCGGAATATAATCTGAAAAAAAAATAGAAAGTGACTTCACGATTATATTACAATGAACATCTTCATCACAAAAAGTATAATACACATACATGTATATTACAAATTATGCGATTCATTCATACAAAATATGAATCCATATCAATTAAAAAAACATAACTCATTTTAAAATTGTTTTACAAAGTTTTAAGTATTAAAACTGTTTCTTCATTGAAATTTGTAAAAGATCTGAAGTTAGAGATTCCAGGAAAAGAAAACATTTTTAATCCAAGAAATGTATTCACAACATACTGCAAACAAGAAAGGAATCATAGGATAGACAAAACAAGGACACTAAAAAATTTAATAACCAATGTATTATACTGCTCACCCAGTCTTACGAAAGGTGAGAACTGGTTAACTTCCATGTCGCGGTCCGGCAACGATTTAAGAAACTTTTAAGTTAGATTAGTCATTTTGTATGACGAAACATTTAAAGATAAGCATTGGCGG
>MJUU01050360.1:49239-68839 GCA_002080025.1 Modiolus philippinarum
GGGGGGGGGGGAGTTCCGGGGGTTGGAGCCCCCCTTTTTTTGGACAATCATGTAGTTTTTAATGATTATCCTGATGTTTTACTAAGAAATACCCCGAAAATTTTCGCTCCTTGCTCCGCTCGGCGATATTTTCTTTCATTTTCTAAATGGAACCCCCCTTTTCAAATTGACTGATAAGTATCAAGTACAGTACAAGGATAACAAAAGAACAATATCAATAATGGTATTAATTTTCCATACACACACACAGAGATAATTGGAATCACTGTTTTTTTTTCAGTAGTCCATATAACAAAGAAGGTATACCAGCAGAATACCGGTATTGAGACTGTCATTTCTTCTGTTATACAAACGATACTCTTTTATTTGGAAAATCTAGAAATTTAAGGAGTACCCTAGATTATTTTGGTTTTCTTCTTAGAACCCATTAGTAATTTGTTCTCTATCAGCTTATACACATATTTCTCTTTATTAATTTTCAAACGTTTTGATTCAATCTGCACAGAAGAGACATAATGCACATATGCAGAAACTAAATTCACAGTAACCTCAGCATTTTTATATAATATATCCAAATGAATTCGACATTAAATGGGGATAATAACAAAATTATCGAACAGAGTGATCAAGAGCCAAAGTCCATGAGGCAATAAGACAAAGCAGGTAGGAACCAATGGTCCTGACTTGGTTATGGCATTTCAAAAGAAATGGTGGGTTAAACCTGTTTCATTACGCGCCAAACATCTAGTAACTTAACAGCAATTATCACTGACAAGTCTAAAGTCAGTGAAATATTCATCCAAGCACTAAGTAAAACTTTAGTTGTGCAAGATCTGTTAGGTGCCTGATTGGCATATGTCATTTTCTAACCCTGCGACAAAACCAAATAAAAATCATGTCTCATGTTACTTCTCTAACCCTAAAACAAGACCAGGGTGAATGTTATACATATATTCATATATTCATATATTCATCAGATATCACCACAGCGAATCTATATCAAAAACATCATGGACAAAGACAAAATTTAAATGACAGTGTTATATACAAGACAAAACAACACAAAAAGACCAACAACAAATTCTCAACTGCAATGGTCTTGACTTGGTACAGGCATTTCAAAAGAATTGGTTGGATAAATTAAGAGACAACTGACGCACTAGACACCTGAAATATAAACTTTACAACTTTGATTTCCCAATTATAAGAACTTTGTTTATGATTGTTGGCGATCCCGCATCCGGGGGAAAATTTAACACGGATGTAGCATTGTTTGACATACGGCAATGATTTCCCCTCAAACTAGTGCTAGTGCAATATTGAACTTACATTAAGGTATCAGCAAATCTCTTTGTTGAAGACCTCATGATGACATGATGCTCTCCTGGTGACCAAGTTATGACAGCGGACCTCAACATCGTAAACAATGAGACATTACGTGATCTGTTCACAATATTAAGGTCCAAAATATCGTGAACCACCACCAATTAATAGATTTTGGAAACATTGCATGGTTACCCTTCAGAAGCACCTGATGAAACCTTAAGTTTTTGTAGGGATAAACAGTGCCAGTGCTTAAGTTTCGTGTCGTTCTTGTTTATTTTTATTTTTTGGGGTCGTTGTTAAACTATCTAAATTCATGTTTGATATCAACTGCCGTGATTTTGGATATTGAAAAGGGGAGATTCCTCTTTCCACGTGTTTGTTTGGCATTCTTTTGCCGATGTATTTGAAATAATGATTGACGTAGTTGACATCAGTTTTAATAAAAATCACTATTTGGTGGGTACTTGCATCCGTGGTCTCTTATTCAATGCAATAAAACTCGAAGGAAAATGCATTTCGCCGGCAACATAATTTCATGGTTTAGCGAACCATGAAATCCACAAAAACTGGAACCCCATGAACAATACAACTTTCACAGTATGCCAAAAAGAGAGAGAAGGAAAAAAAGAAAAAAGTTGAAACACTGTTCGAACAGATCAGGTCCTTAAAGTCATTGGTTGTATCTCGAATAAGACAACCATGAGCCCCAATTCAAAAAGCATATTCGAGTATCCCGGAAAACATTTTCCTTTACCATGACAATTATGTTATTATACAGCTGACAATGCACATAACAACATCATAATTCATATTTATCTGCAAAGGGCACTACATTGAATGCTTAATGAATGGATATGGGCATTGACAATTCATACACTCTCCATCACATCTATGGAGGACTTCCTAAACAATCACAAAACATCATTGTCTTCTTTTGGTATCAATTCAACTGAAGACAACAGCAATCTGTCTTGTAACTACTGGTTACCTAAGTTACATGAATGCCGTAACAAACAGATTTGCATTTCTGGGTCTACCAAATGCACAACTAAAGCCCTTTCTCAGCTCCTGCTTCATTACTTACTACGTTCAAAGATGGTCTAATAATATAAAGTGATCAAGTTTGCTCAAGAAGTAGGTGAATCAGATGAAGATTCTCAAAAAAGGCGAAAGACGTAATAGAATATCTATCTTTAACCACGGTTTGACAGACCGTTACAAAGTTTCTACATATGTATTTTACAGATGAGAATAAATATCTTTGGATAGATCCAGGGTTAATTACAGGACTGACCAACACTGAATGTGACAAAACCGGTCTCTCCATTTGTAGTGTGAATGATGCCAAACGTGGAGCAGATCATGCTTACCCTTGCATACAACCTCATGAAACATTCAGTTTTTGTAGAGGTTCACAGTGCTAGTGCTTTTGGTCTGTGGCGTTTTTGTTCATTTTTGGGTATATGTTTTGTCATTGTCGTGCAGTCTCAATTCGTGTGGGATATGAATTGTTGTGTTTTGGATTTTGGAATTTCCCCTTTCCCTATACGTTTGCCGATGTATTATTTGTTTATAAGAAAGGAGAAACCATTTTGAATTGTTCTTTGACAGCTGGCTGTTTGAGAAGTGTAGACCACCACCAAATAACATTGAAATATACCTTTCGACTGGATTTCTTAATATAATAATGAATTTGGTATTCGGGAGGAGATGTTTTATTAAATGAGGTGTCACAACAACTGGTTCAGATTTATTCCAGTTTTGTGGAATTTCTGGCCACCCTCTAAAATCCCACAGATCCATAGGTGTCCCATCTCCTGTAAATATAGCATTTAGAATTAGACAAATTATCTCCCTTTTAATTGTTTACGTCTGTAAAAGAAGAGAAGTTGATAAAGATTTAACGGCTTGTTTTCAAAACTTAAGTTTTCCCATTTTCACATTAGCAGTAAGAAGAAAAATATAAAGGGAATGAAGTGTGTACTCGCATTTCAAAGTTGATCTTCAACGTCATAATTTGTGTTTATAAATTGTTCTTAACGGCATTCACGTACTATCACATCTCTATGATAAGGGTCTATAGTAAACAAAACACGACAGCAATTTAGACTAGATTTGCAATTGCAAGCAATAGCGGATGTAACCCCAGACAACTAATTCGATGATTCCATCATGTTCGCAGCCTCATAATCTACCTAGAAAAAAGTCAATTTTCGTTGAATTCGGACAACGTTGAAATTTTGACGTATTTTGGCGGCCATCTTGGAAATGGCGGCCATTTTGAAAATTTTNTTTTGGACAAAAACATGACCCCCCTTTTCTGATGATCCGAAATAAATGTGTTCTATGAGCGTGACGTCAGCAGGCATGGTCGCCTTTTTTTATGACGTCACAATGGTAAAGTCGGAAAACGGCAAACATATTTGACGTCATAATTGAATTTCATCCAATCACTTGCCGAGAACAACATTCTCTCTAGAGAGGAGAACAGTATTTCTCCAACTGTTCAAGAAACGTGAAAACAGGACAGAAATTAGAGAAAAATTGTTCTTCACGGCATTCACGTACTATCACATCTCTATGATAAGGGTCTTTAGTAAACAAGACACGACAGCAATTTAGAAAATACCACAAAACTTGCAAATCTCGAAAACAACGACTTATACGGTTTAATATAAAGGACAGTTAAATTTGGAGGTTATTAGGCATTAACATTAGTATCCTCGACTGCACGACACACGAATTTTCATACAAGCATAAAAATAAGGGACCGACCATTTTACCTGAAAAGGGGGGGGGGGTGTTATGGTTTTTTTTCTGGACAGAAAAAATTATTTTTTTTTTCACGTGTATCAACAAAATATTTTTTTCAAAATTAACATAATTTTTTGGGGTAGAAAGCCTCCTTCAGAATTTTTTTTTCATCAGTTTGGCAGCCAAAATATTTTTTTTCACATAAAATCAGCTCCAAATTATTTTGTTTTTTTAGAAAAAACCCATAGCCCTCCCCCTTTAAGTTAAATGGACGGTCCCTAACCTTTTAATGCATAGTGACTGGAATTCAAGAAAATTATTTCACGCAAGTTTATTTTCTAAAACTACCATATTGCTATCTGATATCATCCCCGTCACCCTTGTCTACAGAGCTGTCGAGCGCATCAACAGGTGGTATATAGGGGAATACTCTATCTATGCGGGTTAGTCCAGTCATTATACGGAAATATATAAATATAAATATGTTGTGCGATGGCCACAAATTAACTATGGAACAAAATAAAATGGTATAGTTGGCCACGATTAAAAGATAAAAAACACAAAATGTACAAATTAAAAAACACATTTTTTTCCATTTTTATGTGTTTTTTAATTTGTACATTTTGTGTTTTTTACCTTTTAATCGTGGCCAACTTTACCATTTTATTTTGTTTTATTATACGGAAAGCCTGGTCGCGAACCAATGTAGATGTTCCAGACCATACGCTTATTTGGACCGTACGCGTATGGTCCGGACCATACGAGTATTTTTTCAAAATACCCATACGGTCGGACCGTACGCGTATGGTCCGGACCATACGAGTATTTTTTCAAAATACCCATACGGTCGGACCGTACGCATCTGGCTATTTCACAGTCTTGCGTGTTCTTAGATAATATATATAAAAAATAATATACTGTGTACAATATCATTTGATGAAATAAGCTCTTATGTTAAGAAACAAAGGCGATTTTCCAAAAATCGTTATTTCAACGAAGATGTAAGAAAAAAAAAAATAAGAATTAAGTTTTCCGTAAATATGTTTTGGAAATGCCTTTTTAAAATTCACTTATTAATAATAAAACAAACCCAGAGTTTCGTAAAAAAATAAATAATGTTAATTGAAATAAAATATATGGTCTTCTTGTCTGAAAATCCCGAGAAAAAATCTTTGAATATCACCGCTAAGGAACAGCAACATTTCCCCCAATTATCCCAAAAAGGATGCAAATTCCAAAATCTCGTAAAGGGACGGCTGAATAAATGTAACAGCGGAAATTAAACAGTTTTCCAAAAAGGAATACCCCTGTCCACGAAGAAAACTTCTCAGTGTAAAAATGAATTTTATGTATCACCTTCAATATTTGTGTGAAAATGTGAATTTTTTTTTTTAATTTCACTGCTTCTATAATTATATTTCAGTTATATTAGTAGTTTATTATTAATTCTTATAAGTCGGTTTTAGTGGTAGTTAGTGCTATCAGTACTTCTTTGTCTGAATAATGAATGAATGGTCTGTCTTTTTCTTTGTACTCATACGGTCTAAATATACTCGTATATGGTCCAGCTCGTAGCAGACCGTACACGTATACTCATACGGTCCGACCGTACGCGTATGATCGGACCATACGCGTACGGTCGGACCATATGAGTATACGCATACGGTCCAAACCGTACGCGTACGGTCCAAATACGCGTATGGTCTGGAACATAGACGAATTGTGTAAAGAGACACCACGCTCCATGGAGTAAAAACCCTTCTATGTTTTTCTAAGGAGAGTAGACTCTCAAAGGGGGGGGGGGGGNGGGGGGGTCGTATACAAAGCTAAATTCCCTGCCCCTACTCATTTCTTCTCTGTTCCATTGGGAGTCAAAACTCACTGTCCGGGTTGCACCTTCGACCTTTATTTCTTTGAACTATATTTTTTAATGATAACCTTGTTTGAAGATTTGTGCAATTTAGACGATCAACATCGGCCATGTTACGACTGTTCGAAGGTTGCATGATCTTTGAATTTTATGTTTTTACAACGGCAGGGCATTTTGAAACGCCGAACAGTTCTAAACCCTAGAGAATGTTTTTGTCTTGGAATAAACGTCATATTACTGAGCAGACAATGTAAAAAATATACCAGGATTCTCCTCGGTGTAGAAGGCTCACCTGTTATTAAGCTATGAAAACCATTTTTATCCACTGTGTTATTGATTAACTCAGCAGCCTTATCAAAATGTTTTATGTAATCCGAAAGATACTGCCTTTTTACCCTGCCTACTAACCAAAGACCTGAAATAAAATATTTAAATATTAAATCATAAAAGAAAATCTTGGAAATAGAACATAAATTACTAGAGAAAAAGGTTTGAAATAAACAATTTGAGAATCTTAAGCACCTTTTAATTTTTTTCAGCCTTTAAGTTCATAGAAAATATGGCACTTCTCTTGAATTTGATCTTTTGCTACTACTTGTTAACGGATATGCTGAACATATTAATATTCAATTACAAGACAGGTGAAAAAGCACTGACCGTGTTGCAGACCATAGTGTGGTGCACTTAATGACAAAAAAAATGCTTTGGGGCAAGCATTCTAATATTTTTTCTTGCTTATAGCATTTAGGCTATACAGTTGCTACCGCTAAATATACATCCATAATCAGTCATCATCATAACAATTACAAGTTTAGCCCATAGAATTTTATATAAATCATGTATGATATAGCATTTGAAAACAATTAGTGATAACTTCACAATGCTTATTTTCAAAAGAGAACCAAATTCCGCAAAGATTGTAGCAAAAAGTTTTAAAAAGTTTTTTTTTACCAACCCGTATATCTTTTTAATTTTCGATTCAAGGGTTACCTTTCTCAAAATACTTCTTTCAAATTCAAAGAAAACTGCGGTAACTGACTTTGTTTCCGAAACAATTGAGGACTGTTAATTCCTTGTAAAATATTTTATTCAACTAGGCCTACCTCCCATTTTAAAGTATGTATTTTTTTTCAAATACTAAGCTGCCAACTATAATCCAGTCATTTATTTGAAAAGTAAATCTAAGTTAATGTGTGCCCTTATCTTTTGTTTTTGTGAAATAATGTTAACATATCACAAATACCAATAGCGGAAGACTACTACTTGTAATTCCTAATTAAATGGGTGTCCAAGAAGAAATAAATTTCCAGGTCACTTTAACACATTTTTAGCAATTTGTTAAGGGACTAAGCATTAAAAAAATTAGTTTTGTTCTGATTCAGATAATTTTTCTTTCAATGATTATAAACACACAATGATGCAGAGATGGTCAAACCGTAGACAATATACATCAATGACTATTTATTATGTATACCATATCTCAACCAACTCCACCATTTAGTTTCCTTACTGTTTGCTTCACCAGCCTTAGAAATGTCATTTCCTAATATGTCAGGATGTTTAATTAGTCGACTGAAAACATCTGTCGATCCACTCTTGTCCATACCAATCAACATGAAATACGGCAAACATCTAACACGCCCTTCGTCGGTCCTCCAACATGGATTCTTGAACTCTTTAGAATAATCAAAAGGTTTCTGTGATGGATAACAATGGGTAACAGAATAGTGTAGCCACAAAATTGCCATTTTCATTGATTGATTTATTGATTGATGTTTTACGAAACTGCAACAATATTTCAGCTATATCGTTCGAGAACCGTTACATATATTGAGCCTTTTTCATATTTTTCATACTTTAGTAATTCTTTGAAAAGGCTGCTCTATTTTCTCTTATTTATTGATGTTAAGATACACTGGTAATGTTTAGATCTCACGGAACTAGTTTTACCCATCACATATTCACATCCAATTTGTTATTACATGTTTTACTAATAATTGCAGATCATTGTAAATAATTTACATATTTATATAAATTCGACATTTGCGAAAGAATAACAACTTTTAGTATTTATTTTGATAAATACAGGAAATTTAGAGAACTAGATTATTATAGAAAAATTTTCGGCATATTATATCTATTAATTTGTTATATTATTACATGTATGCTCCAATGATTGCAGATATAGATGAAAAAGCAGGTTAACATGAATGATATATAGGGTTTTCACTTTTACACAAATATTCCTTTTGTAGAAAACTGACGAAAGAAATCATCATAACCAGTGGTGATTGAATGGATAGTCCTTATTATAAACGAGACGTTTTTGTTGCTTTTATTTATTATTCTTCACCACTGAAGTAAACAACAAATGTACAACATCCTGTTTATTATGCAACTTTGGTATTTTTGTATTCAGAAGAAAAAGTTTAATATCGTTTAACGAATTCATACAAACCATGCATAGTATATCTTCCACCGAAGAATTTATTCTTTTACAGCAGATGTCTTCATGTCTAGCTGTGCTATTGTCTAACAGTCTCAAGTATTTGAAGCTGCTTATTTGGATGTGTATCAAGGACAAACTGTTACTGTATAAAATAATTACTGTAATAAGTACACATCCTGCTACTATCAGACAACGATAAATAAACGCCATTGAATTCAACACCATACTAAAGTTAATCTGAAAAAAAAATAGTGAGAATAATTAGCACGCAATATCAGGGCTTTTGTGGCTTGTTTATAATGAAAAAGTACGTATAAAAATCAGAAACGACACATTCTTTACAAAGACTGCATAAGAATGTGTCAAGTATGTTTCTCTCAGTTGTAAGGTGGTTCGGGTGTCTAAAACTGCGTATCTATCTCGCACATCTGATAAAAATTTGAATTTACCATTGAAATATTGTAACAAGAGTTGTCAGAAGACAACATAGCTCGCCGGGGATTCCAGTAACCTCAATGCGCAATAAATTCGAAAGAAAGCTTTCTTCACAAGAAAGTCACATATGAAATATAAACACCCTATCACAAAACAATTTAATTCTAGAAGCAAAATTAAAGTTTTTAAAAAATTGCCCTCAGGGCAAGGTCAAGGTTAAAATGTCTATAAATATGGTACCATTAGAAAGCTCTCATCATAAGAACGTCACATAACAAATATGAACACCCTACCACTAAACATCTTTATTCTAGAAGCAAAATTTAAGTTTTTAAAAAATTGCCCTCAGGGCAAGGTCAATGTCAACATGTCTAAAAGTATGGTACCAGAAGAAAGCTGTCATCATAAGAAAGTTACATACCAAATATGAACACCCTACCACTAAAAGCCTACCTTCTAGAGGTAAGGTTAAAGTTTTTCAAAAATTGCCCTCAGGGCAAGGTCAAGGTCAAAATGTCTACAAATATGGTACCACTAGAAAGCACTCATCATAAGGAAGTTACATACCAAATATAAACACGCTACCACTAAAAGCCTACCTTCTAGAGACAAGGTTAAAGGTTTTCAAAAACCGCCCTCAGGGCAAGGTCAAGGCCAAAATGTCTACAAATATGGTACCAGAAGAAAGCTTTCATCACAAGGAAGTCACATGGCAAATATAAACACGCTACCACTAAAAGCCTACCTTCTAGAGGCAAGGTTAAAGTTTTTCAAAAACTGCCCTCAGGGCAAGGTCAAGGTCAAAATGTCTACAAATATGGTACCAGAAGAAAGCTCTCATCACAAGGAATTCACATACCAAATATCAACATCCTACTTCTTCAGGTCTCAATTCCACAAGCCAGGTTAAGGTTTTGCTGACGCCGACGCCGGGGGTATGACAATAGCTCTCCGGACATTCGTCCCGGCGAGCTAAAAATGATTTTGCAGTAAATTTTTGAATTGTTCATTAATAATAAACAAAGTAAAATGGGCAACGTTTATGCTGCCAGCTTACAAAATATGTAACTCATTGAAAAGGTCTTGTTTTATTAAGGGGAGATAATTCTAAAGAAATAGTAAGGGAAAAATCACATTTGATATTTCCAAAAAGATTCTATACTACAATTTCATCAAAATCTTTAATTCATATTAACATTTTTTTAAATTGTATTTTCTTTCTTTATAGATTACATTAAAAAGGTATAAATCTTGCTATTTTCGCCAGCTTATTTCGGAAAAACAAAATCGGTGACCTGTTTTTATGTCCCTGCGAAGTCGGGAGGGGGTTATATTGTTTTACCCTTGTCTGTCCGTCCGTCCGCCCGTCCGTTAGAATTAAAAACACAACATTTGATGTTTTTCAGACACTTTGCAATAAGTAGATGTACACACACACATAGTTTAGATTTTATCTGCAATGAAGAGACATAAGTTGTCGAAATGTGCATATGCAGAAATTAAATTCACAGTAACTTCGGTATTTAGTTATTTGGAGTATTCAAAATGGCCGTGATGAGCATGGAATTAAACTGAAAAAGGCGGGAAAATTCAAAGTTCTTCAAACTGTATGACACTTTACATGAATGTTTTATAGCATCCATACAAATGATTTTGGGTCTCAGAATTTTCAAAATGGCTGTTGTTGCCATGAAAATTGGAAAAAGGCGGGAAAAATAAAAAAATCCTTAAACTGGTTTAATCTTCACAGGAAGGTAGAATAGCACCCATAGGAATGATTTATGTTCTCACAATTTTCAAAATGGCCGTCGTTGCCATGGAAACTGGAAAAAGGTTGGAAAATTCAAAGTGTCTCAAACTGGAAGAAACTTTACAGAAATGTTGCCTAGCACCCACAGAAATGATTTTTTTTTGGCTCAGAATTAAACTTGTATATTTCTGGAAAAAGGGGGAGTTCAACCACACACACTTAAATATGCTCTTGCCATACTGATTCAAGGTTCAGTGAGATTGGGCATAATTGGTTGCCATTCGGCGACAACTCAAGTTTTACTATAATTTTGAAGTGAATAAATCAACGTACGTCATACTCGTTGAATTAGCATTTGTTTTGTCGCTCATTAAGCGTTCGTTTCATTTCAGGTATTTGTTTCTTTGGGTAAATAATTGTTACATTTTACATTTATTGAGTTTTTGAGACTTGCAAAAAATATTGCACATATTAAAAACTTTTTTTCACTTTTTCTCGAATTTTCCAATTTTCTGTCCCGTTGCTTAGGTATTCGTTGGCTTATGCATTGAACTGGCCATTGGGAAGTGGGTATCAAAAATGAAATGTCCTATGTACAAAGAACATTTCGTATTTCGTGACACAAAAAGTTGTGTTGTGACAAGAAATAGATTTATTAATAGAACGATCAGTCATAGAGCAACTGATAGGTTTTGGATGTCATTTTTGTGAGATTTCTTCAGAAGTTTGTCAAATCATAATACGACTGCAAAAAATTGAGGTCGGATCAAATATGGTTTGCTGCTGTCTTTATCGTCGTCGTTGTTTGTGGACACTTGTTTTTGGTCAATAACTTCTGCTTCAGTCGATTATTCTTTATGGAATTGAACACCAAGTTCCTTGGCACAAAAGGAAGGATGGGATTGGGTTTGGGATTTGTGGCCCTCCCTTTTTTCAAAAGGGCCAAAGTAGGTGTTATTATATATTCGGCTGTATAAAATTTATTTTTTATTTGATTTTTTACAGGATTTATTTAGTGTGAAATTTCCAGTCTGAGGTATTTCATGCTGCATGTACCGTTCATGAGATAGATGGGCCCAAAGGGGAGAATCTCAAGAATTTTACTTTTTAAACAACTTTTATATAGTGTCAAGCCCAGATCCTGTTGATATAAATAATCAAAGAGTTGATTGTCTTATGTACGCTGACGACATTGTTTTGTTGTCAAATAGTAAACAAGGTCTTCAAATTGCATTGTTATCGCACTGACTGGTATGTAGATGTAAATTTATCTAAAACAAAGATTCTAATTTTTAACAGGCCTTGTAAAATTTTGAGGGAGATTGTACGATTTGATAATGAATATAAAGAATGTGTAAATACCTGTAAATATCTAGGAGTAATTTTTTCTTCTGGTGGCCTTTTTCATTATGGGAAAGAAGAGCTATAAAGGAAATCATTGAAGGCAAATTTTAAATTACAAAAATTAATGTTATCTTGTAATCCAAGTATTGCGACTTCAATTCACTTATATGACCACATAATAAAACCAGTTTTGATGTATTGCAGTGAAATCTTGTAACTCAGCAGCTTGCACGAAAAAAAGTGACTACTTGTTTGAACTAATTTATATAAATGATTATTTGGATAAATCACAGTTTAGATACTTGAAATATATTCTTGGTGTAAACAAAAAGGCTGGTAATTTGGCAGTATTATTAGAGGTTGCTAGATTTCCTCTCTTCTTTTCAGTAAAATATCCACAAAGGCTTGATAAAATGGAAGATTGATTTCTGTATGATGAATATGTTTGTAATAAGATATTAGATAATGAAAATATTAATTGCTGGTATTCATCTGTTAGATATATACTAGAATCCCTTAACATATATAGTCTGAATGCAAATTTAACCAAACTTGTCAAGTTGGTAAAATGTAAACTTTGTGTCAGTTTTAAATTGTTCTGGATTAATAAAAGAATGAATATCCTATCACAGGAAAACAGTAAATTGGAAAATCATTTTAACTTAAAGAAGGATTTTACACATGAGCCTTACTTATTAATTAAAGAGTTTCATATCAGAAGTGCGATATAAAGAATTGAAAAGGATAGGTATAGCAAAACTTACATTGAGAGATTCCAAAGATTATGTAGATATTGTTTATGAAGTTGAAGATGAAGAGCATTTTATTGTGAGCTGTCCATTGTATAGCAAACAGCGAATTTGTTGACTGACACACGGGTCCATACCAAATCTTTAATTATGACGTTTTTGTGCATTTTTTGTTTGCTGTTCCATATACTTACACATTTTTAGTTCGACTGTTCCAGTAAAACCCCGCCGAAATTCGGCGTAAACAAAAAGTTATAATTAAGGACTTGCATTTTATCAAAATAACGCTAATTAGGAAGGAGTAAGTCTCTTTTTTAATTTTGTTTACTTAGTACTGAGATGAACATTTCCATCACTGTCTACACGACCTTTCAAAAGCAATTATTGAGTTGCCAAGACACTACTGCAGTGGAAGGGGAGGTTTGGCGCACAATAAAACTGTTTTAACCTATCATTTCTTTTGAAATGTCTGTACCAAATTAAGACCATTGTGGTTGACAATTTTCCCGATGGTTTCGCACCTGCTATGTGTTTTTGCCCTTTTGATTTTGGCTAATGACCAAGCAGAATTTAAATTCACAGAAACTTCGGCATTTAGTCATTTGTTACCACAGGGTAGATGCCACTGCTGGTGGACTGATTGTCCACGAGGGTATTCATCAGCCCAGTAGTCATTACTTCGGTGCTGACCGGTAAGCCGATGCCATTTGAAACCTTACAATATCTAAATTTTTGTGAATTATGTTGAAAACTAGGGCGTATTTCCCTCATGCAAAGCTCTGTCCTTAGCTGATTTTGGCTTTACACTTAGATCATATGGTTATTTGCTCTCTATTAGTTTTTAAAAATCTTTTAGTTTATGGTCTTCCAAACGTTTAGATTTTATCTGCACTTTGATTACCTACATCTGTAATTATAAAGAAACTCAGATGTGATTTTTTTTCTATGCCATCAAGTTTTCTGAGTCCGAAGTCGTCAGAATGAGATCAGTTTATTTTGATTTGTCATTACAGGAGAATGAAAAGTAGCGACATGCTTGTCAAGTACCATACGAATCTGAAGCTTGAATTAACTGTGAGAAAATGTGTGAAAATAAAATAGTAATGTCTGACAGTATGTGCTTTCTGGATCCATAAGGTGAATAATTTTATTACAGATGTTCTGCGAATATATATATTTGTTAATTTTCGATGTTAGTTCAGTATGTACGTTGTAATTTTATAATTTTCGTATGATAATTGTTCTTGTTGATGTCCAAAACAGTCTGCAAAAGCCTTCTGACCTGGACTTCAAAATTCCATTTGTAGTAACAATTTTGTGATAATTCCTTTTTTATTTAAGTTGAGTGTCAATCACAGCAGGGTAAAACATTTATTAGGATCTACACTTGTTAGTGCAATGCTCAATTTTATGACACCTCCCTCCCTGAAACAACTTGCACATAACACAGCATCGAATTTCTGCTATTTTTCACAAATGGATGTCCTGATCCAGCTCTGAGCAAGCAAGAACTTTCATACCTGTCAAAACAAAATAGGTTAACCTGAGGAGCAAAACGTGGAGTGTTGTTTGCAGAAACATGTGGATTAATGTACCAATATCTCTGTTGTTTCTGAAGTCATCAAATGAAAAAAAGTGAACATTATATCGTATTTGACAAAACATATAACATTCATTCAATACATGGACAAATTCTGCAAGAGATTCAAAAAGATTCCCCCTGCGAGAAATATATACTGTATATATTTAAATGTGGTGTACTTATTCGTGAGATAATTTCTCATATGGGTTTACCATCATACTTTCAAATTTTGGCAGTTATTTCTGTAATTTCGAAATGTAATTCTGACCACCTGTTTAAAGTGCCCATATCTCACTATTTTCTAATGCCAAATTTTCTTACAATCGACTTGATGAGTGCCATGTGCCTGTCTTTATGTTAAAATCGTCCACAAGCTTAAGACACTGGTGCTTTTGTCAGGCAACGGATGACAGTAATTGTAAGAGCACTTTGCCAGTTTAATCAATGTTTGTTGGCAATCCCGCATCCATGACCAGAAAAGACATGGATGTAGTATTGTTCGACATTTAGCAAAGAGTTCCGCTCGAACTGGTGCTAGGGGACGTCTTGAACTTACTTTGAGGTATGAGGTAAGGTCATTGATGAAGGCGTCATGGTGACTTTAAGATGAACAAAATAAAAGCGCTGTTCCTTTGCTTGTTTTTACCATGTATTTATAGAGTCTCTGCCTCATGTGCATTTACTCCATATCTTTTCTTTCATTATTGAAGAGATTGAAAATATATCATTACTTTTGTTGACGATTCTCCCCCGGTGCTTTTGGAACTTTTATTCGTCGAATCTCGAAAAGATTTTTTTCCCTTGAATCATCTTGTTGTAAGTAGTATGTGAACAGATTTTGCAACACTCTAACCGTATTCGTGCTGAAAGGGACTAAAGTGGCCAAAAATGCGTGACATTTTCAGTTTAATTGGATTTCGACAGTATTTTTTTCATTTGGATTGCTCTTGTTGTAAGCTTTTCATAGTATGCTAATGGATTTGAGGTAGATCTTACCGTTTCCAAGCTAAAAGGGATCAAAAGAACCAAAGTTTGAGATTTTTCAAAATATAAGTGATGAAATTCATAACTAGTTGGAAAAGGGAATATTGTAGTATATGTCAAATTTTTATTTTTAATTGTATTTTAATGGGATTTGTTTCTTAGGACGTAATGTTTAAGCGGTATGCTGACCAACTTGATTTCTTACCGTATCTGAGCTATAATGGATCATAGGACCAAAAAACTGGGATAGTGCAAATAACCGATTTTTTCCCCTAGATTTCAATGGGATTGTTTTCTTTGGATTCCTGTTGATGCAAGCTTTTATTTGAAGGTCAAAGGATAACGCGTAGCTCTTTCAAAATACGTGTTCAAATTATAAGGGATACAAAAGCGCTAATTTTAATTTTAACTAGTTTGCATCCGGCTTATTACTGTGTCAAGCTCTTTACAGTATCCACATTCATTTCAAATTACACTGGTTCGAATTTTAGTGGTCAACATGCTGTGGTCGTATCATGCTGGATTATGAGTTTCCCTTTATTTTTATATGTTATTAAGTAGAATTTAATGGTAACTTTTATTGTTTTTTCATTTAGTACAAATAACATTATACGTCATTTTGACTTGAAAATAGAGTAGCTGTTAGGAAATAAGCATCTTATGACATGTTTTTTCCAGATGTTTATGTCATTGGATTCGGCTTGTGTTATTGACAAGCGTAATTACTATTAAAAGTCAAGATAGTCAGACTTTTGTAACATTTCGTTTGAATTAAAAACGATATGATGAATTTCATAACTAGTTGGAAAAGAGAATATTGTATTGATTGATCTTACTTTAATTAGTATCGTATTTATCTTGTCAATTATTAGAAATCAAATAGCAATACTTAATAAACAAACTTACCCGTGTACAAAATTTTGAAAGAAGGAAAAGTGATATTGAATTGATTATATCATATTGATATGTTATTATTATCTCAATAAGATGAAGACAGACCATCTGTTTACATATACTGAAAACTCTATTGTACTATTTTGTGAAAACGGCAGGCCCACAGCTGGTTAATATGATTTATGTCCATTTTATATTTTTAAACGCCTTTAGAAAAATTCAAAAGTAAGATGTGCATAACATGAGTAACGTCATGAATTGAAATTAAATGAAATCGAAGTAAAGTGTTTCATTACTAAGGACGTAAACGTCCCTGCTATTACTCATAAAGAGCAAGAAATGCATGCATATCACTGGATTATTTTTAACTTTAAGTGCTTTTGTCAAAATAACAAAGCCTTCTAGGTACCTCTAATAACGCCAAACCAGGACTAATGACAAAGCAAGGACAAAGTCAATAAAATGAAAAAGAATTTGTAAACCAGATGGCGAAACTTTTACATTTTTGAAATACATATCAAAAATGTGTTTTTAAAGCAAATCGAGAGGAAAAAATATGAATCACGTATTTAAGAGATCCAAAATTGTGCCTGTTAAAAAAAAAATTATCAAAGATAAGAATACAATGGTAATTTTTAAGCTTGGCAAACAAAAATAATAATTTGCCAAAAAAAAAATTGTGGCATCATTCATTAGATTAATGGAATCTTCTTAACATTCTCACTCGAATAATCATGTGCCCTCTGGCGTCAGATCACATCTCGAGAGCTTGAACGTGTCGTGTGTTAAAAAATCCATTAGCTATTTTCTGAAACAGGTGACCAATCAGCGGGCTTCAAATTGGTGCGTGCGGAATCATATTTCCCTTTTAATGTTTGTTTACAAACATTGAAGTTTACACTGCATTGTGTAGTATGAAAAAATATTTGTTTAACCGAATAGTGTGAGTAGAAAGACACAGTTCTTTAGCTGCATAACAGTAGAGGAAAGACCCAAATAACTTTTATAAAATTAAAAGAAAAAAAGGAAAGCAGGAAGCATTTACAATGGCTGAAAATTACATGCCACAATCCATCAGGGAACTACACAGGAAAAACACAAATAAGACTAAAGACAAATGTAAACAACGATAGGAACTCGGGATACCGGCACAAGCAAAAGCCAGCGTTACGGGTTAACCAGTTATGGGTACACAAACCATCCCTATATCTGTCCCGTTTCCCTATAGTATAAAACACACGAATTAAACCCAATATATGTAAACTACTAACTCCATGACCACAATCTTGAATGAAGATAAAATGACTAAGGAGTATCTCCCTAACGCAAAGCTCTGTCCTTAGCTGATATTGGTTTTACTTTTAGATCATATTGGTTATCTATTCTCTATCATTTTCTAAAAATAGAATAAAAAGATAGAATAAAATGATAACAGGAAACACCTACAATGGCCAAAAAAAAAACATAGTCACATGCCACAATGTACCAAGGAACTGCACAAGAAATCAAAGTACTGAGTCCAGAAAGGCCATTAAAACGGATCTACTGTACTGCATGTATGCTTTGTGTAAATGCTGTTTTACTGATGTTTGCAGGAATATAAGTAAGATCCATTAATGTGTACAAAAGAAAAAAACATCATAAAACTATCAAAATTTGAGAAAAGAAACATGATTTTTGTATTTGATCCCACTTATTTGACCACCAAATGACTACTGTGGCCAAGTGTGACTAGTTGATAGTAGTTTCAGACAAGATCTTTGAAATTCAATACATTTTCTATATGGCCCATGATATATTGTATCCTTCCGGCAACAATTTTGTATGATATGACATACGTGAAAACTGGCATTCTGATCATATCTGCAATGCAAAATTAAATACTGAGACAAAAAGGGACGGTAATCAACATATGGGTAATGAGATTTTCTTCAAAACTGCAGAGCAGGTAGGTATTGATATCTTCATAATTTATGTATTGAAATTGTATGTCTGTTGTTTTAATTAATTGATAGAGTGTTAAAATTTCATGCAACAAGTTTCGAGTATAACATGAGCTCTGGGTTCAATCATTTTTTTGAACGTGGGACTCCGGGCTCCGATACAAGGGACGTTGCCTCCACTCATTGGGATTCGGACTTTCCCAGAGCTGTGGATTCCCGTGTAATTACCCCAAACAAGAGGGGGCGGACAGAGTAAAGAAAGACCGACAGAAATGAGAGGGAGTGGGAAAAGGGGGAAAGGCACGAGATAAAGTAGAAAGAAGACAAAAAGGAGACCGGAGACAGGGGTAGGAAGAAAGGAGAGAGGGGTGGGAGAAAGGATAGAAGGGGTGGGAGAAAGGAGAGAAGGGCAGGAGAAAGACACCCTCTGTCCGCCCCTCAAACAAGTGTTCCGCGGGACCACAAAAGATGAATCACCTTACTTGCGACCGAGAAGTTGTATAGTCAGTGTCAACTCTAATGTCTCATCAGAACGCAAACTTGACTGCAGCGTCCCTCAAGGTAGCTGCTTGGGTCCGTGGCTCTATTTAACATATGCAGGAACTATCTTTGACATTGTTCCATCCTCGATAAGCGTCTATGGATTTGCCGATGATCACATAGCTAATAAACGGTTCAAACCGACGCCATCGGAAGAAACAAGTGCCATCAATGAATTACAAGACTGTGCAGTTGTAATAAATGACTGGATGAACAGTAACAAACTAAAAATGAACAACGCGAAAACTGAATTTATTCTTTTTGGCAGTCGTCAACAACTTCGAAAATGTAAAACAAAAAATATTACAATATGTGATGATGTCATTCAATTAAATTACTGTATAAGGTATCTTGGTGCATTTCTGGACCAATCTCTTAGTTTTAAAGAACATGTCAAAAGAATATGTAAGACTGCAATGCTTAATTATTTTAAGATTAAGAGTATATGAAAGTATTTGTCAAAGGATGCGATTGAAACCCTTGTTTTTATCTTTAGTTATATCACACTTAGATTACTGTAACGTTATTCTCCATGGTATTTCTCAAACTGAATTGTCCAAATTTCAGCGTATACAAAATATGTGTGCAAAACTTGTTTTAAATCGGTATAAATATGATAGTTCTAAACAGTCATTATTTGATCTTCATTGGCTCCCTATTAAAGCAATTATCAGTTTCAAGGTATTAATTTACATGTACAATTGCTCTGTAGGTAATGCAACGTCATATTTAACTGATCTTTTGACTCATCAAGCATCTAAACGAAGCTTACGATCATCTGAATCATGTATTGGTAATTATGATATACCCTTCAATAAAAGTAAGACTTTCCAAGACAGAAGTGAATGATCTACCAGTGAGAGTAAAAAGTAGTAAGTCTTTGGATATTTTAAAAAATCAGTTAAAATCACATTATTTTGAAGACTATTTTTCACTGTTTTGATTTGGATACATGTACATATATTATTCGTACTTGTATT